>CM051024.1:46022046-46229546 GCA_027627225.1 Congeria kusceri
TAGTCCTCTGCAAACAACAACAACCAACTATTTATAAGTGGGTAACTATAGTCCTCTGCAAACAACAACAACCAACTATTTATTAGATGGGTCACTATAGTCCTCTGCAAACAACAACAACCAACTATTTATTAGATGGGTAACTATAGTCCTCTGCAAACAACAACAACCAACTGTTTATTAGATGGGTCACTATAGTCCTCTGCAAACAACAACAACCAACTACTTATTAGATGGGTCACTATAGTCCTCTGCAAACAACAACAACCAACTGTTTATTAGATGGGTCACTATAGTCCTCTGCAAACAACAACAACCAACTATTTATTAGATGGGTAACTATAGTCCTCTGCAAACAACAACAACCAACTATTTATTAGATGGGTCACTATAGTCCTCTGCAAACAACAACAACCAACTATTTATTAGATGGGTAACTATAGTCCTCTGCAAACAACAACAACCAACTATTTATTAGATGGGTAACTATAGTCCTCTGCAAACAACAACAACCAACTATTTATTAGATGGGTCACCATAGTCCTCTGCAAACAACAACAACCAACTGTTTATTAGATGGGTCACTATAGTCCTCTGCAAACAACAACAACCAACTATTTATTAGATGGGACACTATAGTCCTCTGCAAACAACAACAACCAACTGTTTATTAGATGGGTCACTATAGTCCTCTGCAAACAACAACAACCAACTATTTATTAGATGGGTAACTATAGTCCTCTGCAAACAACAACAACCAACTATTTATTAGATGGGTCACTATAGTCCTCTGCAAACAACAACAACCAACTATTTATTAGATGGGTAACTATAGTCCTCTGCAAACAACAACAACCAACTGTTTATTAGATGGGTCACTATAGTCCGCTGCAAACAACAACAACCAACTATTTATTAGGTGGGTAACTATAGTCCTCTGCAAACAACAACAACCAACTATTTATTAGATGGGTCACTATAGTCCTCTGCAAACAACAACAACCAACTATTTATTAGGTGGGTAACTATAGTCCTCTGCAAACAACAACAACCAACTATTTATTAGATGGGTCACTATAGTCCTCTGCAAACAACACCAACCAACTATTTATTAGATGGGTAACTACAGTCCTCTGCAAACAACAACAACCAACTATTTATTAGATGGGTCACTATAGTCCTCTGCAAACAACAACAACCAACTATTTATTAGATGGGTCACTATAGTCCTCTGCAAACAACAACAACCAACTATTTATTAGATGGGTCACTATAGTCCTCTGCAAACAACAACAACCAACTATTTATTAGGTGGGTAACTATAGTCCTCTGCAAACAACAACAACCAACTGTTTATTAGATGGGTCACTATAGTCCTCTGCAAACAACAACAACCAACTGTTTATTAGATGGGTCACTATAGTCCTCTGCAAACAACAACAACCAACTATTTATTAGATGGGTAACTATAGTCCTCTGCAAACAACAACAACCAACTGTTTATTAGATGGGTCACTATAGTCCTCTGCAAACAACAACAACCAACTGTTTATTAGATGGGTCACTATAGTCCTCTGCAAACAACAACAACCAACTATTTATCAGATGGGTAACTATAGTCCTCTGCAAACAACAACAACCAACTATTTATAAGTGGGTAACTATAGTCCTCTGCAAACAACAACAACCAACTATTTATAAGTGGGTCACTATAGTCCTCTGCAAACAACAACAACCAACTGTTTATCAGATGGGTAACTATAGTCCTCTGCAAACAACAACAACCAACTGTTTATAAGTGGGTAACTATAGTCCTCTGCAAACAACAACAACCAACTGTTTATAAGTGGGTCACTATAGTCCTCTGCAAACAACAACAACCAACTGTTTATAAGTGGGTCACTATAGTCCTCTGCAAACAACAACAACCAACTGTTTATAAGTGGGTAACTATAGTCCTCTGCAAACAACAACAACCAACTGTTTATAAGTGGGTCACTATAGTCCTCTGCAAACAACAACAACCAACTGTTTATAAGTGGGTCACTATAGTCCTCTGCAAACAACAACAACCAACTATTTATTAGATGGGTAACTATAGTCCTCTGCAAACAACAACAACCAACTATTTATTAGATGGGTCACTATAGTCCTCTGCAAACAACAACAACCAACTATTTATTAGATGGGTCACTATAGTCCTCTGCAAACAACAACAACCAACTATTTATTAGATGGGTCACTATAGTCCTCTGCAAACAACAACAACCAACTGTTTATAAGGTGGGTAACTATAGTCCTCTGCAAACAACAACCAACTATTTATTAGATGGGTCACTATAGTCCTCTGCAAACAACAACAACCAACTATTTATTAGATGGGTCACTATAGTCCTCTGCAAACAACAACAACCAACTGTTTATTAGATGGGTCACTATAGTCCTCTGCAAACAACAACAACCAACTATTTATTAGATGGGTCACTATAGTCCTCTGCAAACAACAACAACCAACTGTTTATTAGATGGGTCACTATAGTCCGCTGCAAACAACAACAACCAACTGTTTATTAGATGGGTCACTATAGTCCTCTGCAAACAACAACAACCAAATATTTATTAGATGGGTCACTATAGTCCTCTGCAAACAACAACAACCAACTGTTTATAAGTGGGTAACTATAGTCCTCTGCAAACAACAACAACCAACTGTTTATAAGTGGGTAACCATAGTCCTCTGCAAACAACAACAACCAACTGTTTATTAGATGGGTCACTATAGTCCTCTGCAAACAACAACAACCAACTATTTATTAGATGGGTAACTATAGTCCTCTGCAAACAACAACAACCAACTATTTATTAGATGGGTCACTATAGTCCTCTGCAAACAACAACAACCAACTATTTATTAGATGGGTAACTATAGTCCTCTGCAAACAACAACAACCAACTATTTATAAGTGGGTCACTATAGTCCTCTGCAAACAACAACAACCAACTATTTATTAGATGGGTAACTATAGTCCTCTGCAAACAACAACAACCAACTATTCATTAGATGGGTCACTCTAGTCCTCTGCAAACAACAACAACCAACTATTTATTAGATGGGTCACTATAGTCCTCTGCAAACAACAACAACCAACTATTTATTAGATGGGTCACTAGAGTCCTCTGCAAACACCAACAACCAACTATTTATTAGATGGGTCACTACAGTCCTCTGCAAACAACAACAACCAACTATTTATAAGTGGGTAACTATAGTCCTCTGCAAACAACAACAACCAACTATTTATTAGATGGGTCACTATAGTCCTCTGCAAACAACAACAACCAACTATTTATTAGATGGGTAACTATAGTCCTCTGCAAACAACAACAACCAACTGTTTATTAGATGGGTCACTATAGTCCTATGCAAACAACAACAACCAACTATTTATTAGATGGGTCACTATAGTCCTCTGCAAACAACAACAACCAACTGTTTATTAGATGGGTCACTATAGTCCTCTGCAAACAACAACAACCAACTATTTATTAGATGGGTAACTATAGTCCTCTGCAAACAACAACAACCAACTATTTATCAGATGGGTCACTATAGTCCTCTGCAAACAACAACAACCAACTATTTATTAGATGGGTAACTATAGTCCTCTGCAAACAACAACAACCAACTATTTATTAGATGGGTAACTATAGTCCTCTGCAAACAACAACAACCAACTATTTATTAGATGGGTCACCATAGTCCTCTGCAAACAACAACAACCAACTGTTTATTAGATGGGTCACTATAGTCCTATGCAAACAACAACAACCAACTATTTATTAGATGGGTCACTATAGTCCTCTGCAAACAACAACAACCAACTGTTTATTAGATGGGTCACTATAGTCCTCTGCAAACAACAACAACCAACTATTTATTAGATGGGTAACTATAGTCCTCTGCAAACAACAACAACCAACTATTTATCAGATGGGTCACTATAGTCCTCTGCAAACAACAACAACCAACTATTTATTAGATGGGTAACTATAGTCCTCTGCAAACAACAACAACCAACTATTTATTAGATGGGTAACTATAGTCCTCTGCAAACAACAACAACCAACTATTTATTAGATGGGTCACCATAGTCCTCTGCAAACAACAACAACCAACTGTTTATTAGATGGGTCACTATAGTCCTCTGCAAACAACAACAACCAACTATTTATTAGATGGGTCACTATAGTCCTCTGCAAACAACAACAACCAACTGTTTATTAGATGGGTCACTATAGTCCTCTGCAAACAACAACAACCAACTATTTATTAGATGGGTAACTATAGTCCTCTGCAAACAACAACAACCAACTATTTATTAGATGGGTCACTATAGTCCTCTGCAAACAACAACAACCAACTATTTATTAGATGGGTAACTATAGTCCTCTGCAAACAACAACAACCAACTGTTTATTAGATGGGTCACTATAGTCCGCTGCAAACAACAACAACCAACTATTTATTAGGTGGGAAACTATAGTCCTCTGCAAACAACAACAACCAACTATTTATTAGATGGGTCACTATAGTCCTCTGCAAACAACAACAACCAACTATTTATTAGGTGGGTAACTATAGTCCTCTGCAAACAACAACAACCAACTATTTATTAGATGGGTCACTATAGTCCTTTGCAAACAACAACAACCAACTATTTATTAGATGGGTAACTACAGTCCTCTGCAAACAACAACAACCAACTATTTATTAGATGGGTCACTATAGTCCTCTGCAAACAACAACAACCAACTATTTATTAGATGGGTAACTATAGTCCTCTGCAAACAACAACAACCAACTATTTATTAGATGGGTCACTATAGTCCTCTGCAAACAACAACAACCAACTATTTATTAGGTGGGTAACTATAGTCCTCTGCAAACAACAACAACCAACTGTTTATTAGATGGGTCACTATAATCCTCTGCAAACAACAACAACCAACTGTTTATTAGATGGGTAACTATAGTCCTCTGCAAACAACAACAACCAACTGTTTATAAGTGGGTAACTATAGTCCTCTGCAAACAACAACAACCAACTATTTATTAGATGGGTCACTATAGTCCTCTGCAAACAACAACAACCAACTATTTATTAGGTGGGTAACTATAGTCCTCTGCAAACCACAACAACCAACTATTTATTAGATGGGTCACTATAGTCCTCTGCAAACAACAACAACCAACTATTTATTAGATGGGTCACTATAGTCCTCTGCAGACAACAACAACCAACTATTTATTAGATGGGTAACTGTAGTCCTCTGCAAACAACAACAACCAACTGTTTATTAGATGGGTCACTATAGTCCTCTGCAAACAACAACAACCAACTGTTTATTAGATGGGTCACTATAGTCCTCTGCAAACAACAACAACCAACTATTTATTAGATGGGTAACTATAGTCCTCTGCAAACAACAACAACCAACTGTTTATTAGATGGGTCACTGTAGTCCTCTGCAAACAACAACAACCACCTGTTTATTAGATGGGTCACTATAGTCCTCTGCAAACAACAACAACCAACTATTTATCAGATGGGTAACTATAGTCCTATGCAAACAACAACAACCAACTATTTATAAGTGGGTAACTATAGTCCTCTGCAAACAACAACAACCAACTATTTATAAGTGGGTCACTATAGTCCTCTGCAAACAACAACAACCAACTGTTTATCAGATGGGTAACTATAGTCCTCTGCAAACAACAACAACCAACTATTTATAAGTGGGTCACTATAGTCCTCTGCAAACAACAACAACCAACTATTTATCAGATGGGTAACTATAGTCCTCTGCAAACAACAACAACCAACTATTTATAAGTGGGTCACTATAGTCCTCTGCAAACAACAACAACCAACTGTTTATTAGATGGGTAACTATAGTCCTCTGCAAACAACAACAACCAACTATTTATTAGAAGGGTCACTATAGTCCTCTGCAAACAACAACAACCAACTATTTATTAGATGGGTCACTATAGTCCTCTGCAAACAACAACAACCAACTATTTATAAGTGGGTAACTATAGTCCTCTGCAAACAACAACAACCAACTGTTTATTAGATGGGTCACTATAGTCCTCTGCAAACAACAACAACCAACTGTTTATTAGATGGGTAACTATAGTCCTCTGCAAACAACAACAACCAACTGTTTATAAGTGGGTCACTATAGTCCTCTGCAAACAACAACAACCTACTGTTTATTAGATGGGTCACTATAGTCCTCTGCAAACAACAACAACCAACTGTTTATAAGTGGGTAACTATAGTCCTCTGCAAACAACAACAACCAACTATTTATTAGATGGGTCCCTATAGTCCTCTGCAAACAACAACAACCAACTATTTATTAGATGGGTCACTATAGTCCTCTGCAAACAACAACAACCAACTGTTTATTAGATGGGTCACTATAGTCCTCTGCAAACAACAACAACCAACTGTTTATAAGTGGGTCACTATAGTCCTCTGCAAACAACAACAACCAACTGTTTATTAGATGGGTAACTATAGTCCTCTGCAAACAACAACAACCAACTGTTTATTAGATGGGTCACTATAGTCCTCTGCAAACAACAACAACCAACTGTTTATAAGGTGGGTAACTATAGTCCTCTGCAAACAACAACAACCAACTATTTATTAGATGGGTCACTATAGTCCTCTGCAAACAACAACAACCAACTATTTATTATATGGGTCACTATAGTCCTCTGCAAACAACAACAACCAACTATTTATTAGATGGGTAACTATAGTCCTCTGCAAACAACAACAACCAACTGTTTATAAGTGGATCACTATAGTCCTCTGCAAACAACAACAAACAACTGTTTATTAGATGGGTAACTATAGTCCTCTGCAAACAACAACAACCAACTGTTTATTAGATGGGTAACTATAGTCCTCTGCAAACAACAACAACCAACTGTTTATAAGTGGGTAACTATAGTCCTCTGCAAACAACAACAACCAACTGTTTATTAGATGGGTCACTATAGTCCTCTGCAAACAACAACAACCAACTGTTTATTAGATGGGTCACTATAGTCCTCTGCAAACAACAACAACCAACTATTTATTAGATGGGTCACTATAGTCCTCTGCAAACAACAACAACCAACTGTTTATAAGGTGGGTAACTATAGTCCTCTGCAAACAACAACAACCAACTATTTATTAGATGGGTCACTATAGTCCTCTGCAAACAACAGCAACCAACTGTTTATAAGTGGGAAACTATAGTCCTCTGCAAACAACAGCAACCAACTGTTTATAAGTGGGAAACTATAGTCCTCTGCAAACAACAACAACCAACTATTTATTAGATGGGTCACTATAGTCCTCTGCAAACAACAACAACCAACTGTTTATAAGTGGGTAACTATAGTCCTCTGCAAACAACAACAACCAACTGTTTATAAGTGGGTAACTATAGTCCTCTGCAAACAACAACAACCAACTATTTATTAGATGGGTCACTATAGTCCTCTGCAAACAACAACAACCAACTGTTTATAAGGTGGGTAACTATAGTCCTCTGCAAACAACAACAACCAACTGTTTATTAGATGGGTCACTATAGTCCTCTGCAAACAACAACAACCAACTGTTTATAAGGTGGGTAACTATAGTCCTCTGCAAACAACAACAACCAACTGTTTACAAGTGGGTAACTATAGTCCTCTGCAAACAACAACAACCAACTGTTTATTAGATGGGTCACTATAGTCCTCTGCAAACAACAACAACCAACTATTTATAAGGTGGGTAACTATAGTCCTCTGCAAACAACAACAACCAACTGTTTATAAGTGGGTAACTATAGTCCTCTGCAAACAACAACAACCAACTGTTTATTAGATGGGTCACTATAGTCCTCTGCAAACAACAACAACCAACTATTTATTAGATGGGTCACTATAGTCCTCTGCAAACAACAACAACCAACTATTTATTAGATGGGTCACTATAGTCCTCTGCAAACAACAACAACCAACTGTTTATAAGTGGATAACTATAGTCCTCTGCAAACAACAACAACCAACTGTTTATAAGTGGGTAACTATAGTCCTCTGCAAACAACAACAACCAACTGTTTATAAGTGGGTCACTATAGCCCTCTGCAAACAACAACAACCAACTATTTATTAGATGGGTCACTATAGTCCTCTGCAAACAACAACAACCAACTGTTTATAAGTGGGTAACTATAGTCCTCTGCAAACAACAACAACCAACTGTTTATAAGTGGGTCACTATAGTCCTCTGCAAACAACAACAACCAACTGTTTATAAGTGGGTCACTATAGTCCTCTGCAAACAACAACAACCAACTGTTTATAAGTGGGTAACTATAGTCCTCTGCAAACAACAACAACCAACTGTTTATAAGTGGGTCACTATAGTCCTCTGCAAACAACAACAACCAACTGTTTATAAGTGGGTCACTATAGTCCTCTGCAAACAACAACAACCAACTATTTATTAGATGGGTCACTATAGTCCTCTGCAAACAACAACAACCAACTATTTATTAGATGGGTCACTATAGTCCTCTGCAAACAACAACAACCAACTATTTATTAGATGGGTCACTATAGTCCTCTGCAAACAACAACAACCAACTATTTATTAGATGGGTCACTATAGTCCTCTGCAAACAACAACAACCAACTGTTTATAAGGTGGGTAACTATAGTCCTCTGCAAACAACAACAACCAACTGTTTATAAGTGGGTAACTATAGTCCTAAGCAAACAACAACAACCAACTGTTTATAAGTGGGTAACTATAGTCCTCTGCAAACAACAACAACCAACTGTTTATTAGATGGGTCACTATAGTCCTCTGCAAACAACAACAACCAACTATTTATTAGATGGGTACCTATAGTCCTCTGCAAACAACAACAACCAACTATTTATTAGATGGGTCACTATAGTCCTCTGCAAACAACAACAACCAACTATTTATTAGGTGGGTAACTATAGTCCTCTGCAAACAACAACAACCAACTATTTATTAGATGGGTCACTATAGTCCTCTGCAAACAACAACAACCAACTATTTATTAGATGGGTAACTACAGTCCTCTGCAAACAACAACAACCAACTATTTATTAGATGGGTCACTATAGTCCTCTGCAAACAACAACAACCAACTATTTATTAGATGGGTAACTATAGTCCTCTGCAAACAACAACAACCAACTATTTATTAGATGGGTCACTATAGTCCTCTGCAAACAACAACAACCAACTATTTATAAGTGGGTCACTATAGTCCTCTGCAAACAACAACAACCAACTATTTATTAGATGGGTAACTATAGTCCTCTGCAAACAACAACAACCAACTATTTATTAGATGGGTCACTATAGTCCTCTGCAAACAACAACAACCAACTATTTATTAGATGGGTAACTATAGTCCTCTGCAAACAACAACAACCAACTGTTTACTAGATGGGTCACTATAGTCCTCTGCAAACAACAACAACCAACTATTTATTAGATGGGTCACTATAGTCCTCTGCAAACAACAACAACCAACTGTTTATTAGATGGGTCACTATAGTCCTCTGCAAACAACAACAACCAACTATTTATTAGATGGGTAACTATAGTCCTCTGCAAACAACAACAACCAACTATTTATTAGATGGGTCACTATAGTCCTCTGCAAACAACAACAACCAACTATTTATTAGGTGGGTAACTATAGTCCTCTGCAAACAACAACAACCAACTGTTTATTAGGTGGGTAACTATAGTCCTCTGCAAACAACAACAACCAACTATTTATTAGATGGGTCACTATAGTCCTCTGCAAACAACAACAACCAACTATTTATTAGATGGGTAACTATAGTCCTCTGCAAACAACAACAACCAACTATTTATTAGATGGGTTACTATAGTCCTCTGCAAACAACAACAACCAACTATTTATTAGATGGGTAACTATAGTCCTCTGCAAACAACAACAACCAACTATTTATTAGATGGGTCACTATAGTCCTCTGCAAACAACAACAACCAACTATTTATCAGTGGGTAACTATAGTCCTCTGCAAACAACAACAACCAACTATTTATAAGTGGGTAACTATAGTCCTCTGCAAACAACAACAACCAACTATTTATTAGATGGGTAACTATAGTCCTCTGCAAACAACAACAACCAACTATTTATTAGATGGGTCACTATAGTCCTCTGCAAACAACAACAACCAACTGTTTATTAGATGGGTCACTATAGTCCTCTGCAAACAACAACAACCAACTATTTATTAGATGGGTTACTATAGTCCTCTGCAAACAACAACAACCAACTGTTTATTAGATGGGTCACTATAGTCCTCTGCAAACAACAACAACCAACTGTTTATTAGATGGGTAACTATAGTCCTCTGCAAACAACAACAACCAACTATTTATTAGATGGGTCACTATAGTCCTCTGCAAACAACAACAACCAACTATTTATTAGATGGGTAACTATAGTCCTCTGCAAACAACAACAACCAACTGTTTATTAGATGGGTCACTATAGTCCTCTGCAAACAACAACAACCAACTATTTATTAGGTGGGTAACTATAGTCCTCTGCAAACAACAACAACCAACTATTTATTAGATGGGTAACTATAGTCCTCTGCAAACAACAACAACCAACTGTTTATTAGATGGGTCACTATAGTCCTCTGCAAACAACAACAACCATCTGTTTATTAGATGGGTCACTATAGTCCTCTGCAAACAACAACAACCAACTGTTTATTAGATGGGTCACTATAGTCCTCTGCAAACAACAACAACCAACTGTTTATTAGATGGGTCACTATAGTCCTCTGCAAACAACAACAACCAACTGTTTATAAGTGGGTAACTATAGTCCTCTGCAAACAACAACAACCAACTATTTATTAGATGGGTCACTATAGTCCTCTGCAAACAACAACAACCAACTGTTTATTAGATGGGTCACTATAGTCCTCTGCAAACAACAACAACCAACTATTTATTAGATGGGTCACTATAGTCCTCTGCAAACAACAACAACCAACTATTTATTAGATGGGTCACTATAGTCCTCTGCAAACAACAACAACCAACTGTTTATTAGATGGGTCACTATAGTCCTCTGCAAACAACAACAACCAACTGTTTATTAGATGGGTCACTATAGTCCTCTGCAAACAACAACAACCAACTATTTATTAGATGGGTCACTATAGTCCTCTGCAAACAACAACAACCAACTATTTATTAGATGGGTAACTATAGTCCTCTGCAAACAACAACAACCAACTGTTTATTAGATGGGTCACTATAGTCCTCTGCAAACAACAACAACCAACTATTTATTAGATGGGTCACTATAGTCCTCTGCAAACAACAACAACCAACTATTTATTAGATGGGTAACTATAGTCCTCTGCAAACAACAACAACCAACTGTTTATTAGATGGGTCACTATAGTCCTCTGCAAACAACAACAACCAACTATTTATTAGATGGGTCACTATAGTCCTCTGCAAACAACAACAACCAACTATTTATTAGATGGGTAACTATAGTCCTCTGCAAACAACAACAACCAACTATTTATTAGATGGGTCACTATAGTCCTCTGCAAACAACAACAACCAACTGTTTATAAGTGGGTCACCTCTATACAGTACAGCTCAACTTCAAGCAAAACAAATGTTACTTGCCATCACCGAGTTGGATTCACTTAGGCCATCCTTAAAAAATTGTTGGTTTGTGGTAACGCGACCGACTCACAAAATTGGGCCCGACTCACAAGCTTTATAGGCATCCGTGAAGCAAATATTTTTTTCAAAAATGTTAGTTATATACTCGTAATATTTTGTTAGAAATTAATTCATAACATTTTTATATTAACTAAACACTGCATTCTAATATAAACCTTGCAATAATATTTCCACTTTGAACAAAGAATATGCAATTGGCATACATTAAGCAACCTGTTTCGCTCCTGTATTTTGTGTTTAGACAATTTGGTCCATATCTATGGGTCGTCTAGATTTGTTCCCACCAACAAAAAAAATAAATAAATAAATTAAATCGACTTACCTACCCACCTTGAAAATTATGTGTCGCGTTACCACAAACAATTTTTTAAGGACGGCCTTAACTACTCTGCATATTTACAAGGAGTGGTAGCTGATGCCAAGCGACACCGAGTAATAACTCAGCGATATTTCTCACAGTACAGAATTCTACTCCATGTTGACTAGCCTCTGACTCACTCACACAAACTCCACAAATTGGGATATATGTTAGTTCCATTTCAGCCATATATAAAATGCACTTTTCTAATTATATAGAGGATATTTGTTGATTTTGGTGTAAGATCGTATTTTATTTCACGAGTGTTCATAGAAAATGATATTTTACGAGTGGTGCAGCCATGAGTGAAAATATCTATTTTATATGATCAAAAGTGAAATAAAATACAATCTTACACCAAAATCAAAAAATTTTCTTTATATTTTATGATTTTGGACAATAAATAAACAAACGTGCGCAAGACAAGCTTAAATATCACAAGTTTGTGTATTCCGACGTCATAAATGACTCAAAAACTGTCACTCGTTAGTATGGTGGGAAAAAAGTGCCATATTTTGTGAGTCATTGTCGCTAAATTATAATCTTGTTGAATTTTATACTGTGTTTTATGTAAACACATGCATGTACATACTGTACATGTATATACATTTGCCAAGGGGTTGTAAACCAATACTTGTAGATCGATGCTATTTATGGAAAAATAGTTTTTTGTAATATTTTCACTGCAGTGAAAATATAAAATCTTTTATTTCACCAATAAAATTCGATATTTCACTGAAAAGCATATAATAAAAATGGAATTACCTGCTAGTTACTTTTGTAACTGATCAGTTAGTATAAGCATTTGCTCTTTACTGGAAATACATGTATAATGTGTATGTGCCATTAATGTAATTTAAAATGCACTTTTCTAGTTAATTTTAACAATAATTTTATTTTAAAGATTTGGAAACTAACTGATTAGTCAACATAAGCATTCAGAAAGGATATGCATGTACTTAATTTTAAGGCAAAGATATGAAGTATATTTCCATCTTACTTGAAAATTTGACTGTGCATTAAATATACGCAGCATAAATCCCCATGTCTACTAAAAAGAAGTATTTGAGTATGAAATGGAGCATAATTTTTACCTATAATTTTATTAATTAGTGATTCCAAAATATCAAAACTAAAAATGAGGCCTGTCATGGGAAAACCGGGCTAAATGCATGTGCATAAAGTGTCGTCCCAGATTAGCCTGTGCAGTCCGCACAGGCTAATCCAGGACTGCACTTTCCGCCTACAGTGGATTTATGTTTAGAAAAGACTTCCATGAAACAGAAACTACCATAAAAGCGTAAAGTGCCGTCCTGGATTAGCATGTGCGGAATGCACAGGCTAAATTGGGACGACATTTTACCCACATACGGTTTTCCCACGACACGCTACAAATGTATTTTTTCGCAAAGGTACAAAATATTCACCCTGATCAATGTCCCCAAATGTCTCATCATTGAGGATATCAAAGTCTCCCTCCTCTTCAGGGGCATCTAGCAGTTCGTTGTCGTAACTGGATACTCCTGATCCAAGAGCCTGCAAGGGGTCAAACCAACTACAGTGTATCAACCTTTTGTTTACAATTTAATAATCTTATATGCTCTTGATAAAATTTACGTTAAAAGGGCACTGGTACTCTTTAAATTCATAAGTTTTGTTTTATTTTAGGATTTAAATGAAGTATTCAATTATCATGTTTATGCTACAACTGCAACTGTGTGGATGTGTCCCTGTTGAATTTTTACCAAGTGCACCAGGATTTTCTTCAATATGGCCACACCACTAGAAGATTTGTTAGTTTGGTTAAATGGAGGATACAGGAGATGTCCTGTTCCAAAAGTAGCCCTAGGTCTTTTAGTGCCCAGAAAATTGTAGTACACTGCACCTCACTTTAATACCTTATCTTGCAGAAATACACACTAGTATGTTAAGTTGGCAGCCTGGGCTAGACCTTCGACCCCTTGGATATGAAGCCAGTGTAATACACTTCGACCACAGATCCACGCTGGTGTGTGTGTGGTGAATTTTTATTGTTGGTTTGCAAGATATAGGAGATACTGGAGTTCCTGGGTGTTTTAGGCCCTGGGGTGAAGCAATAGTACACTGCTCTTTGGTTTAACGTCTAATAATAACAAAATCATAATTGGCTTGATAAAGATGGAAGACCCGGTAAAAAATGACACAGGAACTGTGTTTTTTTACCCAAATACACCTCCATAATTGTGGATTAGTGTTGTAAAAACTTAATATCAATAAGATATAAAATATAAACAAAGGACATTATTTAATTCAAAGTAGAGGATCTGTGGTGTAGTGGCAATGTAATTGCTTCACAATCCACAGGTAACAGGTTCGAACACCAGCTTCACCTAACTTGTGCTTAGCTTTAGACATTAAACCAAGGTACTGACTACAGTGTACTTGGTGTTTCAGACTGGGCACTAAAAGACCCAATGATTGTCTCTGGAATGAGCCATCTGCTGTACCTTGCACCATTCCTGGTAACCCAACCAACAAGTCTTCTGGGGCCATTTGGAAGGGTATTGCAGTATTTGAAATTAACTTTCAAAAATTACTTGCCATTCGGGCCAGTAATTTACCAATTTTTATTTGCCCAAAACATTTTTTACAGGCCCAAACTTTTTTTAAATTAAAAACTGCATAGAACTTTGTTGACATTCACTTGATTTAATTAACGCAGAGGCTAAACACGATCCAGATCTGGTTACAGTAAAATCATAATATAGTGATCAAGATAACGTTCATGAATGGCCACAGTGTTTTTTGTATGGCCAAATTGAGACCGAATTCTCCTGCTTAAAAAGAATATATTTTTCCTCAATAATAACATTAAAAATTTAATCCCCCTCCGACTGTAAGATTTATTTTGGAAAAAAAGATCAAATCAAACAAAAATTGGTTAAGATAGAGGACCTTTCGTAAAATCCCAGCAATTTTTCATCAAAGCAAGTTAATCTAAGTTATCATTAGTAGCAAAACAACTGATTAATGTTTTATAAGAAAGGAGACTATAAAGTATAAACATTTAATAATGCTTTTCTAAAAAAAATCCCCTTTTGCCATAAAATTCCCAATCTGAAGGGCCCCGCCACCTTTCCCCCAAAGGTGAAAAAAACACTGGGCCATAACCTTAAAATAATCGATTATAACACATCGGTCCCAAAGCATTAAAGTAACATGTTAACGCATCGGTCCGAAAGCATTACAGTAACATGTCTCGAGCAGATGCGCGTTGTATGAGTGTAAACAAATCCAATTTTTGTTACATTCTAAGAATTTGTCGCTACATATTTGTTTGCGAATAAAAGATTTCCGATCATGTTTACGTTTTGTTTAGTTACTAAACAGATTTTAAAAAATAATCGTTGTTTTGGCCACAATATTTTACCAGCCAGGCGGGTGACATACTTAGAAATTATTCTGCGCCCAACAATATTTTTACTTGCCACGGGCGAGCACACAAGTTCTAATTTCGAAGACTGGTATCGGGTCAACTCGGCCCGAATACTGACTCGGCCCGGTCCTATTCGGCCTGGTCTAAATCGGCCCAGAATTCAAACGGGATGAAAGGGGTGTGTTTTTCAAAGGCGTTATGAACTTAACAAAAGATGTTGATTGCACTTGGTCGTAGATATACAAAATGGAATTCGGTATGCTATTAACAAGTTTGATAATGGATTAAAATTCATTTCATTACAACTTCATTAAAAGTAAATATGTTTTATGAAAGTCGGTATGTTTACCTCGATATGTATATAACTATGTTGAACAAGTCGAACTGTATACACTGTTTAAATATTTATTGGTGTACTTTTTTGTGGGATATATCATTATATGTTTAAGATCACTTTTATGTTGGCAAAATTTAAATGTATACTTTGATTCTAAATTAAAATGTATATACACATATCACTTGATTTGAATAAATATATAATGATCTACAATATCTTTTTTTATTTTATCATTTATTACAATCACCAATTCAACTTCACACCGTTATTAATTTCCGACGTATAATTACCACAAACTTTACAATATTCTATTTAACGCTAATTAAATAAAACTAGGCCAAGTTGGACCAGGCCAAATTTGTAAGAGGGCCGAGTCAGACCGGGCCAAGATAGTATTTGGGCCGATTTGACCCTGAATCATATGGGAGAGAATCCAGGTGAACTTGATATAAATTCAACACACACACATATTTGATTTAATTAATAATCACAGCAAAATGTCTTTCTGAGCAAAACATATTTTGGGGTGAACTGTAACTTAACCATTTAACATTAAAATTTGTACATATTTTGAATCATACAGTCAACTATTTTTAAAGTTCTGCATATTCAATCATTTTGATATTCAGTCAGTTTCAAAGCTGGGTGGGGTAACTTAATAGTACTAAAACAAGCTGTTGTGAGTCTTACAATCAGTTAGCGGCTTAACTGACCAATTAACTTTAAAGCAATATAAATTTTCTATTAAAATGTCCTAGAAAAAAAGGCATTCATACTGAATAATCTTCATAACACGCATCTGCCATTTCATGTCATTTTTGTTTGCTTTTCCTTTCATTCTTTACATACTCTCAAACCAAAATTTAGCTATTGAAATTTTGTTAAATATTTCACGATTCTAAAAAGAGCTGACGCGATAACGAAAAGAAATTATTAGCAAATATATATTTATATGACTTGTAAGCAATTCATTTTATTTTGCGCATATTATATGTTTTGTGGATTATATGGATAAAGATTATTTGACCCAATTTTCGTGGACGAAGCGGGTGAAACCGGAAACTGCCGATAACCTTCGGAGAACGAAATAAAAGTTACGATTTTGCATTAGTTTACGATCAAAATAACTGTATCACAATACTATAACCTTTTATTACCATTCTTATTTCAATATAAACATTAACTTTTTTGATATCTTTCGATTTCCATGTAAATTGCAAACAGGATGTCGGAAGTTGATATCGCCGAAGAAATTACGAATGGTGACGATTCGGCTTTCGAGGAACAAACTACGGAAGATCACTCGGAGCAAACATTGACAGTTCATTCAATACAGAACGCTATTCCAATCGTCAGTGATAACGAGGCAGTTTACGTAACGTCAACCCACGACCAAGAGTACGTTACATCTGAATATGGAGAAGGGAAAAGCACGCATATTATTATTCACGAAGCAATCAATGAGTCAGGGCTGAAATCCCCCGCTACCCCTCTACCTCCGCCCACCCCAGCCACCCCTTTAAGCAAGGAACGTGGATTTAAATACAATTGGGACGAGTCTGTTGATGATGATGTTTTACCAGTCAGGTGTAAAAATACCAGTGGAGAACTCCACAAGGCAAAATTTGGTTCAGGTGATTATTTGTTGTTTAATTGAATTTAATAGAGATAATGTTAATGTGATTAAGAACATTCATGTAGGTGCCCATTTCTTTTGAACTACATAGCAAGATTTAAAAAAAAAACACTTAACTTTGGTCTTTTTTTTAACAACTTAAACATTGGCTATAGAGCAATTTTCCAACATGAAAAATAACACATTCAATATTATTAACAGAAAATCATAAGAAAATGTAACAGACTATCAATTGTATAATGCAGACCCCATAAACTGACAATATTCTTTAGCATATTGGACCTTGGGTATCTTGCCTTTTAATTTTAAACAAAAATAAATAATTTGCATGACAAAAATCCCAGCTGTTTTTAATTAAAGTATATACCATAATTCTGAGGTTCAGTTTGCTTTGTATTTTTCAGGCGGAAGGGGTAAATGTATCCGACATGGAGATATTTGGTATACACCAAATGAATTTGAACACTTCGCTGGTCGCGCCAGCAGCAAGGACTGGAAACGGAGCATTCGTTACGGAGGCAGAACTCTGCAGTGTCTTCTAGAAGACGGAATACTGCATGCACATGCCACATCCTGTACATGTGCTGCGTGCTGTGATGATGAAAATGTGGTAGGTGGATCATGGGTATGTCGTTTTCATAAAATCTATTTGTTACTTGAATGTTAGAATGTTTAGCTGTTACAGTATCATAACAGTACTAAGAAAATTTAAGAATATAGGTGTATAGAGTACCATACCAGTACTTTGTTAAAGCAAATGTAGAAAAACTGAATACCTGTATTTTGCAATCATTGTGAATCAGTATTATCCTGATAACTGGTCATATAATCTTGATCTTTTTTTTATGATTAATGTGTAATTAGGCATATGGCAGTGTGAGTCCTACATGCATATATGAGGCGCGTCGTGGAACACCGGTCTTAATGCATGTGCGTAAAGTGTCATCCTGGATTAGCCTGTGCAGTCTGCACAGGCTAATCTGGGATGGCACTTTCCTCTTTTATGGTATTTTCTGTTTCAGTGAAGTGTCTTCTAACCATAAATCCACTTTAGGCGGAAAGTGTCGTCCCAGATTAGCCTGTGCGGACTGCACAGGCTAATTCGGGACAACACTTTACGCACATGCATTAAGTCCGGTTTTCCCACGACGTGCCACATATAAATAAATATTTGGTCTTTGTTCATTTATTTCAGTTAAACTTTTGAGAATGGTCTTAGAATAATGTTGTCATAAACTAAAAAATGGTCTTAGAATAATGTTGTCATAAACTATAATAGTATTAGTTCTTCAAGTAACTCTTTTTCTTATTTATGATAACATGCTTAATGCTGTTCTAAAATTATTTCCAATAGGCGGGACCTGTGCGTCTATTTGTGCCATACAAGCGGAAAAAGAAAGACAGTGAGGCTAGCGGTCCTTCCACCCCAACAATCAAGAAAATGAAAAAACACTTAGGTGAGTTACAGATTATTTATTAGTGCTCGCACTTAATGAAGAAATGATGTGTAGCCATTGTTTCATGTCAGAATTTTAACAGAAACAAATTGATTCTGTTCATAGTTTGATTTGTATTTGGTAAAATATGGACAATCTATTTTTCCTGTGAAAAGTTGAGCACTGAAAAACAAACTGAATTGCAGAAACTTTTTCATCAAAATAAACTGATAAGTTTATTTTGGATTAAATTCAAGTGACCTTTTTTCCAGAGACCGCTGTGGCATTATCAAGTGCAGGAAGCTTTGCACACCCAGTTAGATTGGCCAGTGCGTCACTCAATGGCGAAACTGTCCACATTCTCACTTCAGACCCTTTATCTGGTGGTAAGAAATATTTCATTGTATAATTACCATTAATTTCTTATATTTGTGATTGAGGGGTATACCGGGGGTAATTGATAAGTGCACTTTAATGATATCCTAAAATACGCTACACATTAGGATCTGGGGATGACCAATAGAAGGTCACATTCTGACGACCTTTCAGTCAGCCAATCAGAACCTTGCTTTCATGGTTTTAAAAATAAAACTGAATTACTAGATTTAGCTGGTATCCTAATGTGCATTTATTACACATTCAATTTTTTACTATGTAAACACCATTTTAGTCAATTTACCCCCCCCCCCCCCCCCCCCCCCGGCCAAAAAAAAAAAAAAAAAAAAATGTTATATGCAGCATTTTTTTGTTATGCATAGAAAGTAAAAATCTGGTTGTAAATTACAACACAAAATCTACTTAATGGTTTTAGAAAGAAGCAATCTTAGTGGTTGAGATGAAATTCCATGTTTTCCAAAAGAAGATATTTAATTGACAGTTATGAGATCTTCCTGTAGGAAGATTGTGCACTTCAGTCAGATTGTGATAAGTGTGCTGTGACTTCATGTAAGACACTTCTGGGTGGAACCAGTTCTTGGTAATTTTATGTGAGATTCACTTGAATACATGAATTATAAGGGACAAAATCGTGACCTCCTGATTGCAATCTGGGCAGTATAGTTATACATCTAAATAATCATCAGTATAATAGTGGTATTATAGTTATACATCTAAATAATCATCAGTATAATAGTGGTATTATAGTTATACATCTAAATAATCATCAGTATACTAGTGGTATTATAGTTATACATCTAAATAATCATCAATATAATAGTGGTATTATAGTTATACATCTAAATAATCATCAATATAATAGTGGTATTATAGTTATACATCTAAATAATCATCAATATAATAGTGGTATTATAGTTATACATCTAAATAATCATCAATATAATTGTGGTATTATAGTTATACATCTAAATAATCATCAATATACTAGTGGTATTATAGTTATACATCTAAATAATCATCAATATAATAGTGGTATTATAGTTATACATCTAAATAATCATCAATATAATAGTGGTATTTTTAAGTAAACTTGGTCATTTCTAGAAGCTATGAAACAAGTTAAACTAACAAGATATGTGTCACTTGCCAGCATTATGGACAACCCAGACACATTTGAAAGAGAGACATAACCTTATATTTGCCTGGATACCTTTGTCTTAAACTTACATATTAATAGGTCATCCCATATTTATGACCAATCATAAATCTGCAGTTATATAACTATTTAAAAAGCATTGAAAGACACTTTAATGTAAATGTTGACAAGTTTTGGAACACACATCTACTATTCATATATTTAAAGAACTGTGAATGACTGACCTACCATCATCGAAATTAGCTATTTGGCCATGCAAGTCCCAAATCTTCTATTATTGCTTGAAAGCAAAAGAATGCCTGCCTTAAAAGAGAATCTGATAAAGCCCAGTTCAAAATTTTCCAGTACAGGGCTTACAAGCTTGTGCTAATTTTGACCACAGGACATATCTATGTTCTACATTCAGAGACTGTGATGATAGCCCCAGTTCCAGTCAGTGGCCAGATGAGTCCGGGTGGTAAGAGCATCACACTGAGTGTGGACATGCCAGAACAGAAACAGTGGTGGCAGCTGGAAGAGGTAAGGCCTTCTCTGTGACAAGTATTAGAGTAATGATGTGATCCAGGCTTTATGGCACTAAATTTCTGCCAGTCTAGTGCCTTGTTAGGCAAATAAAATAAATTTGGTGTTTCGGGCAACGGTTTTTAAAAAGTTAGGTAGGGTCGAGAATGAGTTTTGAAAAACTTTTTTGAAAGACAAATTTCTTTTAAACAACATAGAAAATTATCTAAAATCTGACGAATATGGATTTGACGGGAAACAAAAAACTAGGGGGGGGGGTTTCGCTAGGTAGGGTTGGGTTGCCCGAAACACAGAAAATTATTTTTTTGTCGTTATGGTTTCAAGTTTTTGTAGATGATTACATTTATGACTTTCTGTGTTAATGCCTGTATGTTTGAAAGTACATGTGACGTGTTTGTATGAAAATTTGTAACCGTTGTTCTAAATCGGGTTTGGCAACAGGTTGCTGCATTCAGCTTTGACCATTTCCCATGTTTCCACAATGTTTCTAGTATAACTAAAAATAAGTAAAAGCTTACCAGTATTGTATAAAGTAACAAAGTCTGACTTTAACTCATTACACAAATGTGACACTTTCTGCAGAAGGTTCTATGCAGCTCGTAAAGGGCCCGTATCCACCAACCAATTCGTAGACTTAAGAATAAAGAATACATTTTTTAAAAATCCTTGTGCTTTTGCAAATATGCTGGTACAAATATTGCAAATGTCATGAACAAATAGTAAATAATGCATGCTATAATTAGAGTTTTTTTGAATACCCAGTAAATCCAAATTAACGGCCTTGTTAGCTGACCTGAGCAAAAAGTGCGAAGTGCTCGGTGAACTATTGGTATAGGGGACCTCTCCTGCGTCGTCCATTGTATGTCGTCCATGTGCTGTCATCAATTTGTTTCGTTCTCAGGCTGGAGACTTATCCAATCTTAACCAAACTTGCACAGTTTGTGATTAACCATAAAATTTCGGATGGAATGGTTATTGGGCCAGATCACACCAGAAACACTAGAGTTATTGCCTCTTTTTCATGCAAAAAAGTGCAAAAATGCCTTTTTCCAACATATAGACTTTATTTTACATCCAATCTTTACCATACTTTCACAGTTTGTGTATGACCATCAGATCTCAGCGGACGCCCAAAATGGGCCAGAGTGTGTTTCAAACACCGGAGTTATTGCCCTTTGTTTATGAAGAAATTACAACAATGGACAATATTCAGGATATTGACTTCATTTTTCATCCCATCTTCACCAATGGCAATCTTCACAATTTGTCTATGACAATGAGATTACAGTTAAAGTTGAATATAAGCAAGATTGGACCAGTATTTGTGAGAAAAAAAAATGCAAAAATGGACATTATTCAGGATAGAGACTTCATTTTCCATCCAATCTTTATTAATCTTGCACAGTTTGTCTATGACCATAAGATTACAGGTCAAGTTGAATATAAACGAAATCGGGCCAGAAACACCGGTTTTACTGCCCTTTGTTTGTGAAAAAAAAGTACAAAAATGGAAATTATTCAGGATATAGACTTCATATATCATCCAATCTTCACCAATCTTGCACCGTTTGTCTATGACCATGAAATTAAAGGTGAAGTTGAATATAAGCAAGATCGGACCAGAAACAACGGATTTATGCACTTATCAATATTTTCCGGGGGGTGGGGGTGGGGGCGGCCTGCATATATGGGACTTTAGACTGAAAGCAATTCCCGATAGGCCGGAATTTGAAAAGCCGAATGATTCCGGGTCCTGGGAAATAGACTTCGTATTTTAGATCCTGGTTATATTGGCCCCCAGACCATTTGATGCACCAATTAAGTATCCCCCATTGAGGTAATTTAGACAAAAATGCTTGGCTCTCGGGTGGGGAATTAGACCCCCCAAAGTACAATAAGTCTAATTCCCCTGGGTTTGCCCGCCACTCCCCCCCTGGGGGAAAATATTGATAGGTGCATTATAACCCTTTGTTTGTGAAAAAAATGGACAATTCATTTTTTATCCATTCTTCAGCAATTGTGCACAGTTTGTCTATGAACGTAAGATTACAGCAGAAGTCGAGTAGACGATTTTAAGTGCTCATGGTGAGCTTTTGTGATTGCCCGTTGTACGTCTTCCGTGCGTGTGTGCGTGCGTGCGTTTGGTATGTAACATCCTATAGTGGTCCTCTACAAAGATTGTTCAAAGCATGCCCTGGGGTCAAAACGGGCCACGCCCCGGGGGTCACATGGTTTATATAAAATATATAGCAAAATGGCTTTAAAAATCTTCTCCTCTGAAACCACAAGGCCCAGAGGTTTCATATTTGGTATGTAACTTCCTGAAGTGGTCATCTACAAAGATTGTTCAAATTATGCCCCTGGGGTCAAAACTGGCCATGCCCCAGGGGTCACATGGTTTATATAAACTTAAATAGCAAAATGTCTTTAAAAATATCTGAAACCGCAAGGCCCAGAGGTTTTGTATTTGGTATGTAACATCTTATAGTGGTCCTCCACAAAGATTGTTAAAATTATGCCCCATGGGTCAAAACTGGCCACACCCCAGGGGTCACATGGTTTATATAGACTTAAATAGCAAAATGACTATAAATTATTCTCCTCTGAAACCGCAAGGCCTAGAGGTTTCATATTTGATATGTAACAATGTATAGTGGTCCTCTACAAATAGTATTCAAATTATGCCACTGAAGTCAAAACTGGTCACGCCCGGGGTGTCACATGGTTTATATAGACTTAAATAGCAAAATTACTTTTAAAATCTTCTTTTCTGTAACGACAAGGCCCACAGCTTTCCTATATTTGGTACGTAACATTGCATAGTGATCCTCTCCAAAGATTGTTCAAATTATGGCCCTGGGGTCAAATCTGGCCACACCCAGAGGGGTCACATGGTTTATATAGACTTAAATAGAAAAATGACTTTAAAAATCTTACCTGAAACCACAAGGCCCAGCGGTTTGTTCCAGATTGTTCAACTTATGCCCCTGTGATAAAAATAAGCCATGCCTTGGGGATGCAAATTTCATTTGGGTTACAAGGTCTCAGGTGAGTGTCCTAGGGCCCTCATGGCCTTCATGGTTATTCAATGTTGACCAAACTTGCACAGTTTGTGTATGACCATAAAAATTGATTGATAAAATTTGATTTCCAACAGTTGCAAACCTTGCATGCAGTTATTTGTACATGCAACATTGATGGCTTCAGAGCCTGCATTAACATCATTTATCATCATTGGACAGAAAATGATCAAAGCAATAGCAAAACTTGACATTATAGCACAGCCATAGCAATTATCGCATTGCAACTGTATTTTCCAGAATTGTCACTGACTTAATGGAAAGGGTTAGTTAAGAATATGAAGAAAAATGATTTCAGAACCATTAGCAAAAACACCGCACATCCACTACCCAATTAATACTTTAGTTAGCCCATTGCACTAACCGATGTTTTAAATCAAATCAACCCTGACCTATCCCCCTTTGCGTATCGTTCAGATACTTTAATTTTCAAACCTGTCACAACAGTATGGTCTTCATCTGTACCAGTTCTCAGGTGAGCGCTTTGGGCCATCAAGGCCCTCTTGTTTATGTTTACAACAGAACAGTTTTAAGAATATTCCTTATTCTGAAGTCTTAAGTCTAAGAATGGGTTGGTGAATATGGGCCATATTCAAAACCATGGCAACACCTTATATAATATACACAAGTCCTCCCAGAGTTGTGCCAAGCCTTCAGTGTACAGAATATAATGTATAGATGGCAAACAGCATGATGCAGCAGGCCAACCAGTTCAAGTTGATGGTGGAGCAGATGAAGCAGCAGACCATGGCATACAAGGAGGCAGCGGTCAGCCAGGTCAAGCAGCAAATGGAGAAGGTTGGTAGTAGAGCCACCAGTTTGTTTAAAAACTAATGAAATATATGTTATAGAGCATTTGAAAGGTACATGAATGATAGAAAGTTTTTAAGAAATGTAATCATTTCAAAAATCAGGGAATAAACCACAGTTATTGCATCATTGGTTCTCAAAAAATGTTTATAAATGTGTAAGTTACACAATTCAATCGTATGATTTCTCTATTTAATTCCATACTCCGGTTGTTGTTGAAGATACGTGATGAGTTACTCCCCTGTCTTCTATATGTAATTCCTTTTTGCCCCCCTTGTTATTGCAGAAGATGCAGCATTTGGTAACATAACTTTAACAATTGATTCCCCCCTTGTTATAGCAAAAGATGCAATGTGCAGCTACTCTATGACATCTATAACTCATTCATTACTCATTTAATGCCTTACATTACTTCTACGACTAATTCCTGATATCCCTCATTATTGCAGAAGATTCAGCTTTTGGTAACATTACTTTTACAATTGATTCGTTTTCCCCTCTCATTATTGCATATGTAGCTTTTGTTAACATTACTTCTACAATTGATTCCTCCCCTTCCCCTCATTATTGCAGAAGATGCAGCATTTGGTAACATTACTTCTACAACTGATTTCTTATCCCCCTCATTATTGGAGAAGATGCAGGATTTGGTAACCTGACTTCTACATTTGATTTCTTATCCCCCTCATTATTGGAGAAGATGCAGCATTTGGTAACATTACCTCTACAACTGATTTCTTATCCCCCTCAATATTGCAGAAGATGCAGCATCAGGCTCAGGAGATTCAGATACTGCAAAAGGTTATAATTGAGGAGAGGAGTAAGCACCAGATCGCACTGCAGGAGGCAATCAACCGCACCCGCCAGGAAATGGCAGAGAAAGAGGGGGGAATCACCGTGGTTACATATGAGGGATGGACGGGGCAGACACAGCAAGGTCATATTCCGAACATCATGGTCACTACGGAGGCTGATGCTGGGAAGCATTAGTTTATCATGTGTCTTTTCGTATGTTTTTATTAGGGACCCGCAAATTTTTTGCGGGTGCCCTATAGGAATCACCCTATCTGTCCGTCCGTCCGTCCAAATTTTTCATGTTTTTCTTTCATAACTTCAAAACCGTTTCAGCTATTAATTTGAAACTTCATGGGTGGATAGATCTCATTAAGGAGAAGTGCAATGCACAAGAACCATTACTCTGCACTTCATGGTTCTGGAGTTATTGCCCTTTGTTAAATGTTCATACTTCGTTTTTGCCTGGAGCATAACTCTTAGACTATAAGAGGTATTAACTTGAAACTTCATAGGTGGATAGATCTCATTGAGGAGAACTGCAGTGCACAAGAACCGTTACTCTGCACTTCATAATTCTGGAGTTATTGCCCTTTGTTAATTTTTCTTGCCTGGAGCATAACTCTTAGACTATAAGAGGTATTAACTTGAAGCTTCATAGGTGGATAGATCTCATTGGGGAGAAGTGCAGTGCACAAGAACCGTTACTCTGCACTTCATAATTCTGGAAGTTATTGCCCTTTGTTAATTTATCATTTTCAGGCGGAGTAATTTTTTGGTTTTAGCTCTCTAACTTGAGGACGAATTTAAATATTTTAATGAAACTTCATCCATAGATACCTTATATTGAGACCTGGCTTGGGATTACATATGGAGTGGATGGGGTCACTGTCAAGCGTAACAAAAAATAGAAAAACTGTTTCTGCTCAATTACTCGAGAACGAATTGAGCTATTGTTATTCAACTTCATACATAGATACCTTTTATCAAGACATCGCTTGGGATTGCATAGGGGGTGGGTGGGATCAAGGTCACCGTTACTTAAAATAGAAAAAACGGTTCCTCACCTTCAAACATGCTATCATTCGGGGCCCGCTGCCACTCCTGTGACAAAGCTCTAGTTGTTTTTTACTTGTTAAATGTTCTATACTGTTTTTTGCATGTGTTGGATTCAGCAGAGTTGCATCTTAAAACAGATAATTGCAGTATAGATTTTTTTCAATACTGATATGTGCAATGTTTTTCTTACCTTGGAATGATTGCTATTAACATCTGTATTAATGGATTCGGATATGGAGTATGAGATTATTTTTTGCAGATGCATTTATGTACCTAGTTTTCGCATTTGGATCTGGTAGAAGATTAACATTTACAATGTAGGTAAAATTATTCAGAGTTTTTGGTATTTAAACATAAAACATATGCACTTACAGCATGTAACTTATCATGGACATGTGCTGTTAAGCTGCTGTGTTGTTTTGTTTCTGTTCAAGTTATGAAATCAGCAACAGAAAATAATTCTTTTTGAACAATCAGACGTAAACCCTCATATATTTAGCTCAAAGTACTCGTGGTGAGCTTTTGTGATTGCCCGTTGTCTGTCGTGCGTGCGTGCTTGTGCATGCGTGCGTCGTCAACTTTTCATTCAAAAAATAAATCTCCTAAACCACTGGGCAGATTTTCACCAAACTTCACAGGAATGATCATTAGGTGACCCTCTTTCAAAGTTGTTCAAATCGTTACAGTCCGCTGCATATGTAGGTCACCAGAGCTAAAAATAGATTTAAATGTAAACTGTACAAATCTTCTTCTCTGAAACCGCAGGGCCCAGAGGTTTCATATTTGGTATGCAACATCCTATAGTGGTCCTCTACAAAGATTGTTCAAACTATGCCCCTGGGGTCAAAACGGGCCACGCCCCGGGGGTTACATGGTTTATATAGACTTATATAGCAATATGACTTTAAAAATCTTCTCCTCTGAAACCACAAGGCCCAGAGGTTTCATATTTGGTATGTAACATCTTATAGTGGTCCTCTACAAAGACTGTTCAAATTATGCCCCTGGGGTCAAAACTGGCCACGCCCCAGGGGTCATATGGTTTATATAGACTTAAATAGCAAAATGACTTTAAAAATCTTCTCTGAAACCGCAGGGCCCAGAGGTTTCATATTTGGTATGTAACATCCTTTAGTGGTCCTTTACAAATATTTTTCAAATTATGGCCCTGGGGTCAAAAGGGGCCATGCCCTGGGGGTCACATGGTTTATATAGAATATATAGCAAAATGGCTTTAAAAATCTTCTCCTCTGAAACCGCAAGGCCCAGAGGTTTCATATTTGGTGTGCAACATCCTTTATTGGTCCTTTACAAAGTTTGTTCAATTTATGCCCCTGGGGTCAAAATGGGTCACGCCCTGGGGCTCACATGGTTTATATAGAATATATAGCAAAATGACTTTAAAAATATCCTCTGAAATGACAAAGCCCACAGCTTTCCTATATTTGGTACATAACATTGCATAGTGGTTTTCTCCAAAGGTTGTTCAAATTATGCCCCTGGGGTCAAATCTGGTGGCACCCCGAGAGGTCACATGCTTTATATTGACTTAAATAGCAAAGTTACTTTAAAAATCTTTACCTGAAACCGCAAGGCCCAGAGATTGTTCAAGATTGTTCATAATATGCCCCTGGGATAAAAATAAGCCACATCTTGGGAATGCAAATTCCTATTGGGTTACAAGGTCTCAGGTGAGCGTCCTGGGGCCCTCAGGGCTCTCTTGTTTTAGTTAAAGAGTGTAAACAGAGTACATTATGTATTTGTATTAAGTAGCAGTAGCGTTCATAACGACTGTGAATAACTTTTTAATATTTTAGATTGACAGTAGTAGTGTCCTGTGAAAAGTTTCAGGAAAGTCAGCTCAGTCAACATAATAAATGTCTGCTAAATTTAATTTTTACTTATTTATTAAAAAAATTTGATTTATGTTTAACAACATAAAAAAAGTAGTGCCTTTAAATTTTATTTAAATTTTAATGTTTTAATCGCATAGATAAGGTTTTTGCAGAAAAAGTGAAATGACATGTCAAGGTTTTTGCAGAAAAAGTGTGCCATTTCAAATGACATGTCTGTACTATGAACTAACAATTCTGGCGATTTATGTACCGATATTCAAATTTTAACCAAACATGATTTTACCACTTGAACCCGTACAACTTACAGTGACTTTGTATATAAGTTTCGAAATATTAAATCAAGTTGTACAATATGTACAGTAAGGGGCAGAAAAAAGAAACAAACTTCAATCAGGCCCAGCTGGAAATACACTGTACATTATCTCTGCACCTAACTGGGTGCCTTCAAAATCCTTTCTGTATTTCTACTGGCCTTTTTGCAACATATTTTCTGGGCTCATGGAATTTAAAAAAATTACAGTCTGGTTCAGTAACCTTTAATTTATAATCAATAAATAAACTCTTTACATGTGTTGATTCCGTAAATGTCACGCTAATATGTGTTGACAGTAACCTTTACTAGAATCTTAAACAAATACGGGTATGTATTGATTACTTTCCAGTTACAAATGTCTGTCCATGTTTTGTTTTTTTAAATTGTGATTTTCAGTGGTCTTTTTTCCAGCAAAAATCAACATAGCAAATGTCACGTAAATTTTATTGATTGAAACTACGTACAGCTTTACCACTGACCTTTCTGTACGAGATTACAGAATTGTTAATTTGATTCTGCCCCTTACTGTACAATTTAATTCCTTATAAACCTCTGCCTTGTGTATAAACTGAGTTATTGTAATCGCTGTATATACTATTACAGTTTTGCAGTGTTTTGGTTAACAGTGATTGTGTATTGTATCAATACACTACACTGCAAATCATTACACTCAGACTTTAACAGAAAGGACTGTACAATTTAATAAGAGTAACTATTCGTCCAACTGTATATGTATATTGTATTTTAGTCATCTCTTAAATTTAGATTACCAGGTAAAAAAGAATGAAAGTTCGTATTCTGCACATCCTTTGGTGAATTTTCAAAACTTTGGTACTTAGTAGATGAGAATGAAAATTCTTATTCTGTACATCTTTTGGTGAATTTTCAAAACTTCGGTACTTGGTAGATGGGATTTACATCAACACCTTTTTACAGAATACAGTTAAATACCATACATGTACTTCTAAATGTATAGGGCAGGTATAATGGTCATTTGAATTTCACTGTTAATATTTTATTTTTCTTTAAGCTTTATTAGATTTGTAATTTTTACTTCATGATTTGAGGCGCGTCGTTGGAAACCGGTCTTAATGCATGTGCGTAAAGTGTCGTCCCGAATTAGCGTGTGCAATCCGCACAGGCTTATCCGGGATGGCACTTTCCGCTTTTATGGTATTTTCTGTTTCAAGAAAGTCTCTTCTAAACATAGATCCACTGTAGGCCGAAAGTGTCGTCCTGGATTAGCCCGTGCGGACGCGGCTCATTTATACTTGCCTGCGAGAAATAGAGGTAAGGATATAATTCCCGATTAAACATCAACAATCCAACTTATCATGTGATCTATCATTATCATCACATGGTTAAAAATGCCTTTATATACTGCGTGTAAACCACATTCACCATGTTTATTTCGGCAACTAAAACTATCACCGGACATAATTGTACATAAAAGGGGAGGTGGGTGGTAATATGTCGGGCAAGTATAAATCCATTCTTGAAATTTCAAATTCTTGTCAACATTTAATCATTTCTTATATCAATTAAAGATCTCATTACATCATTGTACATAATTGCATTATCATAATATTCTCCCATTGTTCCAATATATTACCATGTATTCACATCAACTGTTTGATGTCATCTTCATCACACAGACATCATAATTGTGTTTTTACTCTATGATTTGTTAATAGTTACTCATTGATCATGTATGCGCAAGTGAACGTTTTGTTGAAGAATTATTTAACAATGTACATAGCTTGTCAGGTTTATTGTGAGCTACAGATGTAATCTTTGGTTCATACAATAAAAGATATAAGTAAACTTATTTCTGTGTTGCAATTCGTTACTTTGTAGCAGTAAAAATGCAAATAGAAACAAGACTGAAATGGTGAATTAAATATATTTTGTGTTAAAGGCACTGGCTATGAAAAGCCCTCTTTAATTAGGAAAATGTCTCATTTTTGTCATGCATGAATTGTTTATATGATTGCAAAAGAACGATTTCGAGAAAGGTAAATCCCATTTGCGACGCTAGTTCATGACATAAGTGACATGTATGACAACAAACTACTGGCCATGTTGTACTCCCATGTGTTACTTTTTACTAGCATTTGCAAACTGGTAGACAATGATTTTGAGTCACACAATACTTAAGAAGAAAAAAAAATGTAAATAAAATGGGCAAAACTAGGTAATATTAATTTGTTCCTGAATAATTTATTGGAGCAGTAAATCTGAATGGCAGTTATGTTTAAATGTAATGTTTAAACAAGAGTGCCATTGAAATATGCCCCTAAAAGGAGCTTTTTTAGGGGTAAAGATTTAATGACTTGAAGAGAAACAATCTCTGATAGGTAAAGTTCAGGTATCAACAAGAACTGTCTTAGGACAGCTCGCTTAACTGTTCATATCGCTTAAAGTACAAAAAGGGGCATAATTCTGCTAAATTGCAGGATAGAGTTATGGGCCTAGGTAAGTGACCTTACATAATGACCCAAAAGATATGTTTGAAGTTGCAACTGAATATCGGAAGTAGTTACAGAAATATGAAATTGTTGCACGCAAACCTTAACCTGTTTTCTAAGTACAAAAAGAGCGCCATTGTCACAAAATGCGCCCTTCAAAAGAGCATTTTTAGAGGTAAAGATTCAATGACTAAAGAGAAACAATATTATCTCTGTTGGGTAAGTTGAGGTACTAAAAGTATCCCATCTATGATCATAAATCTGAAATGGAGAGATAAACATAGTCAAGGAGGGATTAGTTTAAACCTATTTATTTTAGCTCGATTGCATCGAAAGCCTTAGGCTTATAGAAACACTATCGAGTCCCTTTCCTGGGTAGAACCAGCACTTGGTGTCTTTGGGGGAGATCTTGAGAACGCTTACAGAGTGGGAATTGAACCCGGGACCTCCTGATCGCTAGGCGGACACCATATCCACTTCGCCACCGCGAAGGGGGGATTAAACTGGTAATTGAGTTATAGTTCTTGTAGGGTACAGTTCCTCATCCAATTATAGCAGTCATTTCTGCTGATTTGAAAATTATACTATGCAGTACAATACTACGCTCTGGGCAAATAGTTGACCTTTGACCTTTAAATGTGGCCTTGACCTTTGACCTACAGACCTGGTGCTTGGACCTGACATACCACATCATGAAGGTGATCATTTATGCCAACTTATTTGAAAATCTCTCCATGGATGACAAAATTATGCTATAGACAAAATATTTGACCTTGAATTGTGACCTTGGACCACACGCCGTCTCGTCATCCAGCACTTCTGCTAAGTAATTTGGAAATTTATCCAAGCTGAACAAAGATATTCTCCAGACAAAGTTTTGTAGATTGATTTCTTATATTTGACCTTTGGCATTGACTTGGCACCTAGGGACCAGGTTCTTGCGCGTGACACGCCTTCTCACCATGCTTATCACTTTCACAAAATTATTTGAAAATCCTTCCATGCTGGACAAAGATATGCTCCACATAAAGTGATCAGGATAGATTTCTTTTATTTGATCTTTGACCTTATATTGTGACCTTGACCTTGGACCTGGTTCTTGCGCGAGACACTCCGCCTCACCATGCCCATCACTTCTGCCAATTTATTTGAAAATCCATCCATGCTGGACAAAGATATGCTGCGGACAAGGTGTTAAAGACTGATTTGTTACATTTGACGTTTGACCTTGAATTGTGACCTTAGATCTAGGGACATGGTTCTTGCGCGCAACACACCCTCTTACCATGCATATCACATCTGCCAAGTTATTTGACAAGAGCTATCAGAGGACAGCGCTATTCAAAGTCTTCCAGTTGGTATATATTTTGGAAAAGTGTAAGTGGCATAAATCTGTTGAAATACAAACCTAAGTTATGGCAATTATTTCATCAAATTATTCTAAGTTCCAAGTTAAAAGCTTATCTACTTAATAACTTGTCTAGTTTTGAAGTAATACCAGTTTTGAATATTAACTTTAACCAGAAAATCCATGTGAAAAAGGGGCATAACTCTTTCAAAATGCAAAACAGAGTTATAGGGAGGTTGCCCCTGATTCTGGAGTTGATGACCAAGGTATGTTTATATTTTCACGTGAATAACTTAAATTCTGAAATTACAACAGTGTTGAATATATACTTTAACCAGAAAGTCTATGCTAAAAAGGGGCATAACTCTGTCAAAATTGAGAGTTTGGGGAATGTTGCCCCTGACACTGGAGTTGATGACAAAGGCATATTCCAAGTTTCAAGTGAATAATTTATGTAGTTCTTCAGTTACACAACTTTGGAATATAAACTTTAACCAAAAAATCTATGTGGAAAGGGGGCATAATTCTGTCAAAATACAAAACATAGTTATAGGGAATGTTGCCCCTGATATTGGAGTTGATGATAAAGGTATATTTCAATTTTTAAGTGAATTACATATGTACTTCTGAAGTTACAAATCTTTCGAATATAAACTTTAACCAGAAAATATATGTGAAAAAGGGGCATAACTCTGTGAAAATACCTAACAGAGTTATAGGGAATGTTGCACCTGACACTGGAGTTGATGACAAAGGTATATTCCAAGTTTCAAGTGAATAACTTCTGTAGTTTTGAAGTTCCAAAACTTTTGAATATAAACTTTAAATCAGAAAGTCTATGTGAAAAAGGGGCCTAACTCTGCCACAATACAAAACAGATTTATAGGGAATTTTGCCCCAATACTATAGTCGAGCTAAAAATCCATCCATGCTGGACAAAGATATGCTGCGGACAAAGTGTTAAGGATTGATTTCTTATATTTGACCTTTGACCTTGAATTTTGACCTTGACCTTGGACCTAGGGACCGTCTTGCCATGCTTATCACTTCTGCCAAGTTTTTTTAAAAGCCATCCATGCTGGACAAAAATAAGCTCTGGACCAAGGTTTTCCTGCCACCTGCCCATCGCTTGGGCATTCCCATAATGCATCCCATTTTTTATAACGTGCATATAGTAATGAAAGCATGGCACGCTAACTGTAGCTCAAATAACAAGCTTAAATGACCTGCACAGGTAAATATTGAACAAAGCTTGCTCAGATTCTGTTTTATAGATGCAGGCTTGAAACATTTCCTTGCTCTCAAGTACAAGAATTTGGGCTTGGTTAGCCTAACTACCCGGTACATATTTCAATGACAGTTTCCACTTACATTCAACAGAGTCAAAAATGTCCGATGTTAACATACACTTAATAAAATAGCTTATATAGCCATAATTTTTTATCTTAATTTCATCATTAAGTCATTTAATATTGTAGATGGTAACGTCAAGCAATTTTTATGCCCCGGCATCTTGATGCAGGCGGCATATAGTGATTGCCCTGTCCGTGCTTCCGTTTTTACCATTTCGTCTAGCACCAACACTGCTTACTACAACTCTTGGATATTTACTCAGTTGTTGCTTATGACCATTCCCTATCCACCCATATCACTTTACCTCACTTTGACCTTGATCTAATTTGCACTTGTAATAATTCAAAAGTGCTATTTCTTGGTTAACTAGATTTTACCGTTTCGTCTCGCACCAACACCGCTTACTACAACACTAGGATATTTACACAGTTGTTACTTATGACCGTTCCCAATCCACCCATGTCCCCCACCCTCACTTTGACCTTGACATAATTTGGACTAAAAAATGGGCTATCCAGCATCAACTGGGGGCATGTGTGTTTATCAAACACAGAATCTTGTTTCTATTAAATTTCACATAATTTTTGTTCTCTTTGCACCTTAAGAGAAACATTTTATTGTTGGTCCAGATGACTTCGAAATATTGAGGTCGACTGTATTATGCTTTCAGCTGTTGGTTGCTATCAAAAATGTTTTATTTAGTAGCATTTGTGCATTACTGGAAAATTATGATTAACAGCCCTATGTGAAATCACTGTTACTACTAAATCAAAGTTGCATTTATAGAAATAAATACAGAATAGTGGTAATGACAATAACATTGTAAATTCTGAAGCATTTACTTCACAACTTCTACACACACATAACAAACATTTCACTGGTAATATACTTCAATGGAAGTATTCAATATTTATCTTGAATCATTATGGTCAACATTCCATTTAAATATTAACCACATAGCATTCATATATGGTGCAACAAGCAATTAAAAATGTTGTTATGATCACTCTTCACACACTTTGTTTACCTCACTGGTCTAACTTTACACATTGTTTACCTAAATGCAACAAGTAACAAAACATTCTGGAAGAAATTGGAGTCCAGCTTTGATTTTTTTCTTCAGCAATGATCCTAACTGAAGTTCAGTGAGGCAGATCAAATATAATTTAAGACACTAATAAAGATTTTTTCCAGGTTTGTCTTTCGTTGCCACCTCGCCACGTCTGTACCTTGCTTCTCTTTCAGTCTGAAACACAGCAAAAATGAATATAAATTATCTTATAACTTTCTTACAATAAGTTGAAAATGGTACCAATAGTCTTGGTATCCAATTTTCTTGCTACAATTCAAAAGACCAATCATTAATGACATCTTGCTGTTACACAACTACTCTTAAAATGGTATGGGGTTGTTGTTTTTTACATGAAAAGAAACAGACTGTATTATCATAAAGTAATTATTAAGTTGTGAAAAATGACTTTTTGCCACTTTTAACTTAAGGACTGTAGCTTTAAAATAATGAAATATACTCACCCTGTCCTTGTGCATGAAGTATGTGAAAAAGCCAATAGGAAGAATCAAAGCTCCCCATAACCAAGCATAGTGGGATCTAGTTGCTTTAAAATGGGATCCATATGTGTGTCTAGCTGAATACCACCTCTGCATAGCTGGGTCAAACTGAAAGCGACATATTTTACTAAGTTAATGAACAAGAGATTCAGGATTCAAGTCAGTAGGCGCTGAACTAAAACTCCAGTCACTCTTTGCATGGGCAATATTAGGTCTACCAGGGCCCTTGATCTGTCTTTTACAGCTGAAATAAGGCTGCTTCTCCCAGCAAACAAGTGCATCATCAGAATAAGGACCTCACTCGGAATTTGGACCTTTGACAATATTCTGTGTAATGTTGTAAGGGTATGCTTTTGATTTCAAAGTCCAATACACATTTTTAACAGAAATTGCCACATTTATGTGGAAGTCACCCTATTAACAATCTTGTTTGAAATCATTCAGTATCCCAGTTACTGGTAACCACAAAGATACCTCAGAATTAAACAGCTGAACTGTAGCTGAATATTGATAAACTGAGTCACTGTGACAGTTATCAAGCGTCGAGTAAAAAATAAATGTTTTAATTCACTTAAATTGCTTATGCATACATTACAGAGGAGTTCTTATGAAAATGAACATTGAACATTATTATGCAATAATTTCACTTCCTTGTTACTAATTGTATTGCTAAATAATTGCTAAAACCATGCCTTTTGAGGGAACACATACCACAGTTCCACCAAAACCACCGGCCCTGGGATCATTGAACACTCTGAATCTTTGTTTTCGTTCTTGAACCAAAGCTTTTCTTTTTGCGATTACGTCCAACTCCTGCTTTGACAGGTTAAACATTTTTGTCGGGTCCCACTTCTGCACTTCAGGAGGCATTTTAACCTCTTTGACGTTAAATTATTTCGGTCTATATCGATCCTGAAGGTCGCCGATGTTGTTGTAGTTGTTGTTGTTTGTTGTGTGTAATTAACCCAAAGCTAAACTGTTGAAAGTCTAAGACTAAAAACTACCATTTGGCGCTCACATACAATGTTCTGTTGCAAAGTAGTTAATTTGCAATCTACATTACATTTTTTTCTTTTTTACTTTCAAACATGGACTTAAACACGTTGTAAATAGGCAAACAGATACTTGAAATTATCAATAGACAAAGAAATTGTACAAAATGTACTTGAAATCAAATTAAACGAGCGGAAAAGGGAGAAAATCCTGAAGATTATTATAATTTTAGATGCAAGTCTGGAGAACACCCTCGCACGTAGAGTTTTGCATAAAATATTTGCAATTCACCACGTGACCAGCACACGCATGTTCATCACGACCTGACAACAGTATTTTCGCGCGCATTTGTTGCAAAACACGTTCTCTCTCTCGTTTCCAAACTATATGTTTACTGTGTTTCTATATTGCTATATTGACTGATGCGGCAAAGAAAGCTTTATATAGGATATTATTACAAAGTCATGGCTTGTCAAGTTATGAATATGTATGTGATATATCTGCGATGGCAGTCGGTTGAATATCTTCGGACTTCAACCCTGCTGAAAATAATCTTCAAGAAAACAAACGGCTACAGCACTATCACAAGACATACTTTCAACATCTTTTTTGTTGCTTCTGACGTAATTCCAACTGTGCCAAAGCAACATTAACTGGACAACACTCTTGTACATCTCCGAAAATAATAAATATCGACACAATAAACCAAAAAACTTTATCGCATTGGTAAAGGTCGCAACTGGTTCACGAAGCGGTGAAATACTTAATACACGTCTAAGACTATTTATTCGAATGGACAACTCGTGCATTTCGACCGTACACTGATGGAGGCTGTGCGACTGTGCATATAAATATACACAATTATAAATATTAGTAAACTTTAAAAGATTAGTCAAGACTTATCGTGTCTCTGTAATATTGGTCGCACATATAAGCAGATCCGTAGTCCTTACATACAGCAAGCAGAAATTGCATATGACATGCACATATACAGAAGGGGTATATTTTGAAAAGTCGCCAATTATTTACTTGATAATGTTGTTCACTATTGAAGATAATTAGCTCTTTCGTAACGGCATATTGACGTCGTTAGGTAATTAAAGCCTACCGTACATCTAAACACGTATGTATTTCATTTCATTGTATTATTATTTTTTTTATAGAAGTTGTTTAATACGACGCACAGTGGAATTCGAAAATGTTGGCATATTATGAAAATCGATCAAATATATGTACATATTGTATTAATCATCCCCACACAAGATTGTTTAAACGGATTTTCCGGACAACCCTTGTATATATTAAAATGTGGTGCAACATTGACTGGCTTTTAATAAGCCAATAGTCAAATGCATAGTATAACCCTTCTTTATGTGATTGCACACACGCAAATCTAGGGTATTGTACACTTCACCCTGCTGTGGTGACTGTTATCATCTGAGATCAATACACGGCTGCAGTACTGGGATATTTGGATTACCAACTAATTGTGACTAACTATATGTATTTCGAGGGTTGAGCGTGAAACTATTGTATCTGGTTACCATTTCTATAATTGTCAGATACAGTTGTTTCACGCTCAACCATGGATACATTGAAAATAAACAACTTGCATTGGAGTGCCTCTAGATATATGGTGTAACTACCTTATATGATAACGATATTTATATATCATGAATGTAAACGTTTAGTATCTTTAGTATGATATCATCAGTAATAACGTTATATATAATAATGTTACTAGCATAATAAATAAATTGTAACATACATTAACTTATTATTCATAATCATTAAATATGAAAATATATTTTATTACAACTATCAAAACAATGATCAGGGTTTGAAATATAAACTCTGAGAAAGAGTTACCCTTCTAGTCCATTCAGGGGCCGATTAAATGCAATCTTTTCTTTCAATCAATGTGTGCAAGCTTTCGTGCTTTGGTATTAATCTGCGTTCAATTTTAATTCAGTATAAATACTTTGCAGTCACCGTACGTCTGCTGCACGTTTTCAATTTTAGCAGGCTGCAGCTTTTTCTGCGATTTGTATGCTAGCCGTGCGTCTATCTTACGACAACCCTATGATTACATTATGATCGTGAATTACTTTTAATGTTATTGCTCGGCCACCGCATGTTTTCACACGGTCGCTGCCAGACAAGGTATCTTGGCACCAACATAAATATCAACATCTTTTCGTAAAGATCCTATATGTGTGATACTAAATGATTTCAGTTTTATGCCTATAGATGTCGTAGAAAATGAAATGGAAAGGCTTTTAAATGAAACGTATTGGATACATACATTAGAAACTAAAAAGACTTAATGTAGAACAATTGTATACATTCTAATTTTGAAAATAATTATTTTTTAATGTACACTATTTTTTAGGTCTATTTACTTAGTATTATCTATTTATTGTTTCTTAATTACTGTTTCATGGATTCCTAAAACTTTTCATAATACATGGTGCAGTTTGTTACTGTTATAATATTTTGCTTTTAAAACAGTCATTTACCGTGACTTTGTATCAATTATGATTCTGGATTCTATTTATTATGTGTTCAATAAGTTATGTATTTATTTAATTATATATTTAATAATACATTGTATTGATTTTAATATAAAAATTTACTTGTACATAGTTGTATTGTGAAACTTATGTAACAATTGTATATAGTTAATTCTATGTGAAAAAGTACGCAAAAAATGACGTTACGTAAAGTGACGTCATGACGTCATAATGTATTTTGTTTATATTCATACCTGGGCCCGTATTCACCAATCTATTCTTAGACTTAAGACTAAGAATAAAGAATATTCTTGAAACTGTACTGTCATAAGAGCGCTTTAATGTTGAATCTAACTTAGTAAGAACCATCTCTAAGTACAGCATTCTTTATTTCGAACGATTTGTAAATGAGATACGCAACATTGGTACCCAGTATATTTGCAAACGCACAAGTATTATTTCTTGAGTCTAAGTCTATTCTTTATTCTTAAGTCTAAGAATGGGTTGGTGAATAGGGGTCCGGATGAAGACTATTAAAGTCGAAACGCGTAGTGAAGAAAAGACAAGACAAATTTTATTTATAGTCGGGGTATACAACAAGTAACATTAGCTATTTATAGCTATTGACGGACTTAAAAATACACAGTATAATTGTAATATTCACTATTAAATAAAAACAGTATACATGTAACACATTAATATAAATAACAGTAGTGATTAAATAAATTAAACTTTTAACAATAAATATAAGACTAATTAAAAACAAAAGTTATTATGAAGACTGTCCTTTTAATATAGATGACTACATAGGTATGTGTAGGCAAAGCAAACAATAGAATTGTATGACTGATGTTATTTTTAATGCCTGAATTTTAGTAAATTAATTATTATACTTTTGATGTAGACATCAAATTATGTGAGAGTTGCACTTAATAAATACTAACAACAGAACCCATAAAAACTTACACAAATAAAACTAATACAATCAAAATAATATTACTAGCAACAATTACAATAACAAAATTCACGAGAAGTACTTATGTGGGTACAAAATGTAACAACACCATTAATAACAGCAGTTGCAGTCCTATGTAATAAACAGAGTTTAAGTGACAAAAACACAACATTTCATGTTAAAATATGTAAAAGTTATTTATATATAAAGTTATAATTACTGTACATTAACAAATTCAAACAAGGACAGGAAAATTTGCATAGATCTTAAATACAATGCCATATTAAGGTTTAAACAATAAATTAAACATTGACCATTTCAAAAATAAAATGGAAACTTCTTAAATAGCATACATTACATTAATGAAAAGAACAAATCTTCAAAAATAGAATGTACTAATCTTATGCATCGTAGCAAAGGAAATTTTATTAGTACTATAAAATACATTTGATAAAAAGAACAAGTTGTAGGCCTACTGGAGGAAATGAGAGAATTAAGAATAAATTCAGAGAAATAAATGGACAAAGAGAAAATTTGGACAATAAGATTGAATGAACAGTCAGAAAGAAAAGGACAAATTGAATGGAACGGACAAATAGTGTTATATGTTACAGTGGTGGTGCTAATTACATCTTAGCTATTAGTTGTAGTACATACAACATGAACATTGACAGTGCTCAACATTCCAAGAGTTTACTAAACTACGGAATTGGTTTAAATTTCCTTCATCACGGAACTGTTGAGGGAGCGATTTCCATAGCCTTGGTGCAGCTGAACTGAAAGAGTTCACGCCATATTTTGTTGTTTTTACATGTGGTATAAATGCTGTTTTACTACATTTGAAAGAGTAGCTGTTATTTTTAAATAATTGGAGCTTGTCCTTTTTTTCTTCATTTAAATATGAGTTGGTGTCATTTACAACTTTTTATTATGACCTGTACATCAGGAAAATACTATGGTATTTTTTTTTTTAATTTCAAATAATTATTAAGATTTCTTTGAAGTAGTTATACATTGTAACACACATGAAATAAATAGATGATATGGAAAAACGACAACATCGTGCCAAAAGCATACAAATAATCTCAGTTATTCATATGAAGCACTTTGCGCCTTGACTTCAGAAAATGTGAGATATTTTTATTTTTTACTTTCGATACCTAATGATCTTAACATAAACTGTGACGAAAACTGTCCGTTCCGTATTATAAACTATATAGAGATCTGTATCCAACACTCACTTAATATTCTCTCTTTATATGGTACATGGCTTGAAATAACAACGGCACATATCTCACGAAGATAACAGTACTCAATTTATTATAATTAAGTTTGCATAAATGAACCCAATACAAAATGTCTTCTCCAGTTTATCTTTCTTTTGAATGGATTAAGGTAATTGTAACACGGTTTTATTTCAATTCAACGCTTTAAGGGACTATATATGTCATCGAAAACTTTAAACGGCCTCAAGGGGGTAATTTCTTTTTTAAAAATTCTGAAATTCAGATAGTAATACTGACATGTAATAATGGTTAAAACAGGGTATATATAATGAAAAAAAAAGAGTCCACGCATTTTCTAGGATAACAATCAATTTATAATATGGGTCTTGTTTGTTTGACCCTTTTCATGTTTACATTTTGACGTCATAATTATGAGTATTTTTTATAACCTTAGTTTACACTCTACTTCTTACCAAGCATGATAGAGCATAAACAAGTTTGGTTAAAGCGCTGTATACTGTCATTTCTCCGCATCTCTCCTAAGTCGTGAGTTCGATCCCGGCTTGGGGTTTTAATTTTTCATTTTGCTATTTTTTTTTATAAAATATCTTATTGAGAATTATATTATGTAAAAAATTTGCATGCACATGTCTTTATAAAGCGCATTTGTATAATATAATATCATTTATAGTGTAAAAGGAATCCAATTTTTGTACGACAGTAGGCCCTTTAAGTTTATTTCATAAAACCTATCCAAGTTCATATCAAAATGTACATAGTTATACATGTAAAATAATAACGTTTTAAATATCGTGTTGTTTTTTTAAGTTGAGTATTTTGGACATATCAATAAAATCGATATTCAATTTCGATAAAATTTAAGTGGCTATTTTTACAAAATCGAGTATTCCTAGGTATATCTGTATATCTACCTGTTTCTATGGCTAAATTATGAGCAGATGCGGTGTAAATTAAGAAAGCATCAACAGATAATGTGATAGCAATTATCAACAAATGAGAAATTGTACAGGAAAACATGGAAAATACGGTCGCAAACATGAAACATATTGCACGTAGGAATATATTTTAGCCCCATTAGTCTGCAGAACATATTGCATGATATTTGAAAAATCTTTGAAAAATAGCAAACAACTTATTTATATTTGCAATTCTATACTAAGGCGAAAATAATAAGTTTCGACCCTATTTATTCGGCCATGTTGCCTGAAACAAACGTATTTTCGACGCATAACGTTTACCATGCATATACAGAGTTCAATGCTATACTAATGACACACTTATAAATTATCTTATTAATAGGTTAAATAGGTTAAGTTCCATGCTATACTAAGAACAAACTGGTGCATAGTACTCAAAGCGGACAAAGTACAATGCTATACTAACAACGCATGGATGGACAGTTTCGAAGTTCAATGATATACAAATGACGAACTGCACTTGATAATAAAGTTTAATGCTATACTATAGATGGACTTGGGTCAATTACTCATGTTAAAGCTATACTATGAATATATCCCAATGCAGTACGCGATTACTGCTCAAATTTTATACTTTTTATTGCTATACTAACTCTATACTGCAATAGTGTACTAAACAGTGTAGAATTAGTGCATTGTGGGTATATCGTTAGTAGTTTGTTTCATTTCTTTTTTGTACGGGGAGTGTTCATGTTATCGCAGCATGTACCGTAAGGACCATTCAGTATAAATAGTACGGTTTCAGGAGTTCTTAAATCTAGACTAGATGTCAAAAATATAAATGTACCAAACAGTGCTTATACATTTGCATTGGGATAAACCTGCAACCACATAAGTTTACTGAAATCTTTTTCATCTTTGGCCCAGTGATTTTAGTTGATGCAGAATCCTACCTTTTGATGCAAGCAAATTGCATATTACACATTTTTGACTTAAGCAAATAATCTGAGTGCATCATTTTGATGCAACTAATTATGATTTGCCAACTTCAAAAGCACAAGAAAATAGTATTTATTATATTATATTTATGGTGTTTTGTTGCAAAGTATTTAATTTCTGAATCTTTATTAACACAAATTACCATTTGCAAAGTATTTAATATAATATACAGAAACAAAATTCCTGTGACTTAAGCATTTTGACCCCTAATAATTTTCACTTTGACTCCTCAATATTATAAGCTAGCAGTCATTTGACTCCTGCTTTTGAAAATCTCCCTGTTTGCTAGGTTTGATGGCTGGAAAGGTGCATTTGATTACTGGTGTCGCTATGACGACAGGGACATCTTCCCCGTGGGCTGGTGTGCAAGGACTGGTCACGCCCTACAGCCTCCAGGACAAAAAGGTGTCGTATTCCATGTCAGAGTTTCAACATTTGGCCCCATGGCTTAGAACATTATCCATCTCCAAGTCTTTAAATATCGACCAATGAGAAAAGGCTGTAACATAATTGTGTTCTTTGATTTCCAATGGCTAATGTTTAGACAAGGTTAAGCTAAGAATTTTCATAGCCATATTCATATAAAACAAGTGTAGGAAGTTTTTAATTTAACAATTGTCAAACAATAATGTTTGTTTGTGAGGTATTTTACATCTTAAAATAACATATTTGCTATGATGATGAGTTAAGAAATCACGCCAAAGCTACAGGTAAATAACATAAATGAATTTGTTAATGTGTGCCTTCAAATTTTGAGAAATAAATAGGAACTTTCCTATATCATGATACATGTACTGACTATATGCATATTAAAACGTATAAAACACTTTCCTATCTTCTTTTGTAAAAGGTAATACTCCAGCCATGACCAGTCGAGGGAGATTGCCTGACTCCACAATGCAGACCCGTTCTCCCGGCTGTCGCAACTCCACCCCCAGTCGCACCAAGAGCCCGTCCCCTATACCCACCAGTCCCCTAGTCAAGGAGGAGCACGTTGCCCCACAGGAGTCAACCTCTGTCGTCACGGTCCATGGCCCAGTCCCTGTCCAGTCACTATCGCGATCCTGCATTGGACACGTGGCACAATCTAGCCATCAAGTTCATGAAGTTTGCACTTTTCATAGAAAATAGAGACGTCGCGTACGTTGTGTTTAATGGCCGTGGTTCTTCTAAGATGGACTGGTTTACGAATTCACGGGTGTTGCTGTCCAGTTGGTCTGGTCTAATGTCCGTGGGGTCATATAACTTCTTTTCGATAGACGGACGCAAAACTGACTCAGACATACAGCGACGATTTCACATCAATAGAAGTTATTCGGGTTGCGATAACGACAAAGGCTATGTTGCGGTGATCGACGGCGGATCACGCTGCGCCTGGGACCAGCATTCAAGTTACCCGCAGTTCATATACTCGGACATGAACTCGGATGACTTTAACAACAGGCGACAGTTTGGCTTGGCTGATTACATGGCCGTGTTTGTGTACATATAAAACTAACCTTCTTCGATATAAAGTTTTAAAATAATTGACGTGTTTTTATATTATTTCTTACCTATTTCAACAATAATACTACGTTGTATTTACTGATTCATATTTACTGTTGTAGGAATAATGTTTATAAATTTGCTTTGTCGTGTAAATGTCCGTTGATGTCAATGACCAATCTAATGTATTTATATAACACAAGCTCAACATATAAGGCAGCCTTGAATTATATATTACGATTTAATTAATAATTACATTTGAAAGCATTGGTGTATTTTTATAAGAAACGTTAAACGTATATTTAGAGTATTTAAAAGAGGCAACGAACTGTTTACATGCGGAAATGCACACAGCTTCAACAATTGTGTTAATGTTTCAGATGCAATAAACATATACACTCGTTTTCTTCAAGGTTGTTGTAATTCCGGCAGGTCAATCTTGAAAAAGAAAAGGTCCGATGATGTCAAGTACAAAAGCAGTTTGCTTAAAACCGTGTATAACTTGCAATTGGAATCATAATAAAGACATGCATTAGCTGTTTTTCCATCGTTCGTCACAATGACATGAAGACACTAACCAACATTTCTTAACAAATACACTGTATTGTATTTTACAAATCCAGATTTTAAGATTCATATCATACTAATATTTCAGATTTTTTTTAAATTCTTTTTGTAGATGACTGTAGACGTAATTGTGTTAAAACAACTTTCACCTTAGTTTGTCCTATCATATTGTAACATTTATAATTTTATACGCAAACACAAGTTTAGAAAGTTTGATGCGTCCTCCATGGCATAAATGGGCCAGATTGATTGAATTAAAAACCTCAGTGAATGTTTTAGTAATGAAAAAGGCGAAAGTGTATGGCTGTGTCGTGTATAGTGTATATTTGTGTTAGTGTTTTTATCCAGGTAAAAAGCGAACAGAAGCTTCTTAATTTACCATATTTTGAATATAAATTTACAAAAAAATGTCCAATTTTAGAACTGAACTGAATTTTTCGATCAAGTGAATAATAACTGTGTCTTTCATAGGCTAATGTAAAGTGGATTTGTTTGCGACATTATAAAAATACCTTTTCATTACACATTTGTTTATAAAAAGTTCTCATATTACCGTTCTTTCCAACGCTACATAAAAGAACCTTTGTCTGACCGACCGTGCAAGTTATGTAACAGCAACGAAGTGGAATCTGAACAACATTTTCTGCTAGCGTGTTATTAATATATTAAATAAGTATGACAACTTACTGCATAACGATGATTTTTAGCAATGTCTAGTAATAGTAAACTACACTTATTATTAAACGAGTATACCCGAAAAACCGCTAACTTTTAAGAAACCCTAATCAGGCTTTTGTGCTTAGACGCACGAAATTGTATTTGTCCGACCGAAATATCATTATTCTTAACTTGAAAGCTGCTTTTCTTTCATTTTGTATTGCCATAATGTCGAGTTTGTACACTAGTAATTATTTTTTTAATATTATGTTTAATGCATTATATTGTTAGACAGTTTCTTCTACGCCTATAGGGAAAGGTGTTAAAAAGGACTTGTTTACAGATTTTCGCATTTTTTTAAGTATGCCATTAAATCTCTTTAGTATAGAAAAAAGTATTTAGAAAATAAAAGAAACGCCGGGGTTCGAACCCTGGATCTTCTGATTAAAAGACTATCGCCTTACCCAGTAGGTCATTCCGACTTCTGTACTTCACACTGCATTATTTACTTTACGTAAGTGTTTCGCGTGTTGTCAAGAACTTCAACGAAAACAACAGAAACACTCCAAATTATTCCATCGTTAAGCGCTACAACGCTTTATAATTTTATCAATTTCATCTGATGATTACTCATGAACGGAACGGTTTTTACAGTATATTTCTACGTCCGTAGTGTTATTTTGCTCCCTTGTATACACAATTCTTTTATTTTTGGAATCGGAGACAAAATGTTGAAAAATTGCCAATTCGTCATTCTGTGAACAGGTCCCTTTAATGAACACATTGGTAAATTGTATGTATGTTTGTATTTTTATAGCATATGTCACTTTAATAAATAATATTCTACCATTCTACCAATAAACCCGTCAATAAATATGTTTACATTAAATTTCTTCCCGGTGAATATACAAATGTTACGTTATGAACTGATTTTTTTAAGGCAAAAAATGTTTTTCTAAAACAACTTTATAATTACTGTGTTTGCAGCAGTTTAACGTTAGACTCGTTTTGGGTTAATAGCTGAACACATTACGTGAAGATCTTTGCATTATGCACCTGCCACAAAATATACGATATTGTTCGAGAAAAACTTCTTCACATTATTTCGAAATTCAACATGATCGTGAATTTCTGTTATAAACAAACAGCTAATGTTTCGGACGATAACCAACAACAAATTCAGAAAAACATCCACATCGGGTTTCATGAGGAAGGCAAAGACGTAGCTGTACTGGATTGCAGCAATGTTTTACAGTTGTAACAAAAAACTAACGCACTTTGGCTACTGTTGTAAATCCGATCAATTGCTCTGTTAATGGATAAGTGTTATTAAATCTATATTCGACACTCATTCTAGTGTCATTGAAGTAAAGAGTGAAAATTACAGTTCCCTAGTATCTACCCCGCACCCTCATACTAGTATAACTAGTACAAAAAATAATCTTACTCTAAATGCATATATACAAACTTTTGCGAGTTTGCTAAACAAATGTTTTTTTTTCAATTCAGATGGCAAAACTTGTGATTTGTGATGAAAAGCAGAGGATGAGCTACGTTCCTGTCCACTTCTAAACTATGTGTTTATAAAACAAATGCAGGGCAGAGAGCAGATTAGGCTACACGCCAACAGAATTTCGAAAGAGCATTATTTCATGTCATAGTCAAACAACAAATACCTTTAGTAGAATATTTCAACAAAATAACAAATAATCAACCAAAATGGATGTGACATTGTTGAAGATATTTACGATACTCGGACTGCTAGGTACACCCGCTGTTGGTCGTATTTCTGAACCGTGGAATCCAAAGGATTTGGCGTGCTATAATCTAACGGCAAAGATTGATTCAATTGAGAAAGAACTTCTAAAAACGAGCGACGATGTGCGGACCATTAAAAAAGGCCAGTCTGGCATTTCAACATTGCTAGATGATATGTAAGATATTATTATTTTTGTTATTATAATAATAATTATTATTATAATTGTTATTATTATCATTGTTAATATTATTATTATTATTATAATTCTTGATTAATAATAATAATAATAATAATTATTATTGTTAATTATTGTTGTTGTTTGCGAAATGACTGTAGTAATCAAACTGTATTTATAATGAATGAGGTATTCACTTGTATTTCTATTTAACTTCACTAGCGATGTTATGAGGTTATGTATATTTTTTTATTACGTTTGGGCCAAGTGTGAGGTTCGGCATCCTTTTAAACCGGTTTAAACCGTTTCATAAGGACCCTTTTTTAATCATACATGAAGGCGAGTTTTGTTATGGTCTTGAGTTGATTGTATTGTATTATTAAGCGCAATTCTGTATTGAAAAAAGTGTTTTATGCTCAAATAATTCAGAATACATGATTCATAAATAATAAAAATATTGCATGTGCACATATAAAATATTCAAGCTAGAAAAGTGTTCAAAAAACGCTATCAGCAGTTACACTGAAGTTAGTTTTCCTTTGTTGTGACATAACTAATATCAACCAATAAACCACATGGAACAACGTGTATGGCAAAAGTTGCATGTTATATGCAGCATAATCGCTTCAGTCCATTTCAAATCCTCTTCTTTACATATACATAATTAGCCCGCCATTCTACCATAATTACAAAATCAATTAATGACACCTCGTTGTATTACCTGAGTTTTGAAAATAAATCAAAGCAAAAATCACTGTTCCAGCCCGCCATTCTACCATGAGAGGCCACTGACGGTTGCCGTCTTAGAGTCCGGTGGATGGAAGATGGTGTTTCGAGCCACATCCAGCAATGGGCAGTCAGCATATGACGCCTGGTCCAAAGGTTTTCTTTCCACACATATGAGCCTTGCCGTGTGAAAAGAGTCGTCCCGGATCAGCCTGTGCAGTCCGAAGAGTCTAATCCGTGACGGCACTTACCGACTACAGTGGATTTATGTTTAGAAGAGACTTCATTGAAACAGAAAATACCATAAAAGCGGAAAGTGTCGTCCTGTGCAGTCTGCACAGTCTAATCCTGGACGACACTTTACGCACATGATTAAGCCCGGTTTTCCCACGACACGCCTAACATATTTATTATTTCATTTTGTCTGATAATTTGCTTATCTTTGCACAAGTCCTCATATCTTTCTAACAATGTGATTATTTGTTAATATATATTATATTTGTAAAGTATTTGATGGTGTTCAACAGTTGTTAACAATTATTGTCACTGATTTCTGTCAGTAGTCATTCAACAAGTTTACCATATAGAGAAACTAATCTCGAGTGTGTCTTGCAAAAGCGTAGTATTTAATTTTCACTTTTCTGTCGTAGAGTATAATATGGAAAACATTTATTATAAGCTATACCTTTGAAAATGAAATGTATACACCATATTAGTTCTGCTGTAGCTAAATGTAGACAACAATTAATGACTATCATTCAGGTCTGTAATAACACCAATATTTAATTAAATTCACTTATTTTACATATCACTAGGAACCGGAACCTCTGATGTCAAGCCGCTGTCCATGGCCCGGTCCCTGTCCAGTCACTATCGCGATCCTGCCTTGGACACGTGGCACAATCTCGCCATCAAGTACGTGAAGTTTGCACTCTACAAAGAAAATAGAGAAGCCGCGTACGTTGTTTTTAATGGCAGTGGTTCATCCAAGATGAACTGGTTTACGAATTCCCTGGTGTTGCTGTCCAGTTGGCCTGGTCTAACGTCGGTGGAGCCATATAACATCTTTTCTATAGACGGACACACAAGTAAAGGACTACAGCGGCGATTTCACATCAATAGAAGTTATGCGACCTGTGATACTGACAGAGGGTATGTTGCGGTGATCGACGGCGGATCAGGCTGCGCTTGGGACCAGCATCCTAGTTACCCACAGTTCATATACTCGGACATGAACTCGGACGACTTTTACAACAGGCGACAGTTTGGCTTGGCTGATTACATGGCCGTGTTTCTGTACATATGAATAAAACCTTTTTCGACAGAATGAATTCAAATAATCGAGACACTGGAATTAAGTTGTTGTTTCCTGTCATGAAAGTCATAAAGTAATTTGCATGTATATAAGTTTTTAGCTCATAATAGCTCCCAATAATTGTCTTTATAAAAATCAGACATTAACACAAGGATTGTGCTTTTTCATTAAAACAATAAAAACACGCGCTTTTCAAACTATATTCACACTTTCCTTCTGTCTGAACATACACTGTATTAAAAATAAATATTATAAATTTATTATAAAAATACAAATATGTGATTATGTGTTCAGTTTATTCACCTGCCGTCTTTCGTAAATATGTTGCTGTATATATGTACATGTATTTTTATTTGCGCTATGCATGATTACGATTGATCATCGGAATAAAATTAGCGTTTAAAGGGTCAGTTCGTACAGACTTATATAACCCGGTATTGTATGAAAACTCCAATGATTACTGGACATAGTTTTCATACAAAAGCTTCTTTATTGTGTCAATATACTATATAGAAAATTTGAATTTTTTCGTACAGCCAAAATGTAACGCAGAGCTACGTACTACGTAATGATAAATGTGATGTAGAATTAACGCAGTGCTACGTATTGGTAAATGTGATGTAGAATTAACGCAGTGCTACGTACTACGTATTGATAAATGTGATGTAAAATTAACGCAGTGCTACGTACTACGTATTGATAAATGTGATGTAGAATTAACGCAGTGCTACGTAATGGTAAATGTGACGTAGAATTAAAAGGACTATGTCAACAAAAAATTGTTTCCTATTGCACTATACATGCTACTAGATACTAGTAATGTGTTTCCTATTGCATTATACATGCTACTAGATACTAGTAATGTGTTTCCTATTGCATTATACATGCTACTAGATACTAGTAATGTGTTTCCTATTGCATTATACATGCTACTAGATACTAGTAATGTGTTTCCTATTGCACTATACATGCTACTAGATACTAGTAATGTGTTTCCTATTGCATTATACATGGTATTAGATACTAGTAATGTGTTTCCTATTGCACTATACATGCTACTAGATACTAGTAATGTGTTTCCTATTGTACTATACATGCTACTAGATACTAGTAATGTGTTTCCTATTGCACTATACATGCTACTAGATACTAGTAATGTGTTTCCTATTGCACTATACATGCTACTAGATACTAGTAATGTGTTTCCTATTGCACTATACATGCTACTAGATACTAGCAATGCGCTATACTAAGACGAGTAAATTAAAAAGAATAAATAATACAGTACATAGTGAGATATTAAATAAAAACAAATCAGCAAACATGTCTGAATAATTAAAACCCTAAGCGGGTATCGAACTCATGACTTAGGAGCCATATTAAGAAATGACGGTAGACAGCGCTTTAACCAAATGCGCTATTAGACTTCATTTGTAAAGAAACTTGTGTTGACTATGGCTAAACAAAATACTCACAATTCTGACGTCAAAATGTAAACATGAAAAGGCCCAAACAAACACGACCCATATTATAAATTGATTTTTATCTCAGAATACGAAAACTCTTTTCCCAGTATGCATACTTTATTTTAACCGTTATTAGATGTCATTATTGATATATCAATTTAAGATTTATTTTTCAGAAATTACCCCCTTGAGACCCTTTTCATTCACATAGTCCCTTTAACGCATTGCTACGTAATGGCAAATGTGAAGTAGAAAATAATGCTATACGTAATGGCAAATGTGACGTCGAGGGATCAATTCTACAAAATTATATACAACGTTGACTACAACACTAGTCGACTACTACTACTAATTGGACATAATGTATATATAATATTGGCTTACTAGTATTACGGTCTCTACACTTTTTTCATTATCATTTGCATCTGGTACAATGTACACAACTAGAGCAAAAGAGTTTACATTATTTGCAGACCATAAAATGATCGTACGGCATTACCGGTAGTTCCTATATTGTATGTGTTTCATTAAATGCGCGTACAAAGATGTATTTTGTTGGTTGTTCTGTCTATGATTGTGTTCACAATCAAATGTATCATGTCTCTCTCTCTCTCTGAATCCAAGTAGTACTGTTATAACTACGTTAAGAGTTTGGAGTACATATTTGGCGGATCTGTGGTCGCACTGGCTTCACAACCCAGGGGTCGCAGGTTCGAACCCCCGCTACACCCTAACCCACTAACTCGTTTTCTCGCAAGAGAAGTTAAACAGAGGTGCAGTGTAATAGGTGCTTCACACCGGACACTAAAAGACACAGGGTCTCCTGTACCTTGCACTATCCCCCGTAAACCCGTAGCATGTCTTCTGAGGGCGATGGCCATATGGGAAGGAATTCCGGTGCACGCGATAAAAATGAACTACACACAGTTTCTTAGATTTATGTTAGAAAACAAGTAACTACCGGTATACAGAAATTCCGGAGTAAATATAGAACCTGCGGCGTGTTGTTTTATTTTGGTTGAACCAATCCATGTTAATACATACGAGTAGTAGGGCAGAACAGGTACTGAAATAAAATTTAATGAATAAGGCCATGGGTCTTTTTTCAAAGTTGACAAATGACCCAGCCAATATTTCAACATTAAATTTTGATCAAAATGTCGTTGAAAACTGATCAGTCGTTAAATTTTGATCAGTTATGGGGTCATTTATAACGGTGAGTTAAACTTATGTTAAATGTCGGAGATGGTCTGTTTGTAAAAGAGGATCACATTGGAAAGAACCAGTAACTATCGCAGGTTTGCTGGATAGCTTCAAAAATAATTTCACAAGGCCATGAGTTTGAACTACATAAAGGATGCCGCAATGAAAGATCAAAGGCGACGACGTCGCGTATGAAATCGTTCTTTTAAAGACGTAGATCATGGAGTACATGTAAAATGTAATTAATTATAACACGTAGATTTTCATATTTTTAAATACATTTTTAGTAACATCTAATAAACATGATTCACTACTGAAAACAGCCGTCGACATGCTCATTCTAATACTTTGCTTTATCTGAAGTGAACACACATAATGACAAACTGCAAAAAAATGGAAACAAAAAGGCCAAAATGGGTCCCTCATCCGAGTTAAATAAATCATAATGTCTTGTTAAAGTGTAATAGCCTGTTAAATATCTGTCAAGTCTCACGCTTTCTGTTAAATCACCCCCTCGTGCTCACTTAACACAATCTCACTCTTAAAAATCACAGTAAAATAATCTTAATATATCTTACATTTAGGTGCTTTTTAAATATTATACGCTAGAATTATGCAACGATGATAATATTCATGCAACTTTCATTTGTTAAAAAACAAAATGCATATGTTACATGTTCCTTCATAATCATATTTATAAATATAAATTAAGTGCTACAGCTATATGCATTTAACTATTTAAACATCTTATTATTGCAACGAAAGGAATTCACGTATCAATATTTTGGATAAATACATGTATTCAAATTTAATTAGTTTGTGTCACTCAACAAAACAGTACAAATACATATGCATTATTTATTTATTCATTTATTATTCCTATTTATTTGTTAAAAAATGCGTATGTTTAGGAATGGGTAGTTATTTCAATACCCTCTTTTATATTACCGGTATATTAAACTATTTTAAACTATATCCAGCTGTCGTTCCATTGACACCCAGTGCATTCAACGAAATTCTCACTTTAAATAGAATAAGGGTCTTGACAGGTACCGTTACATGTTGTTTAGAGATGTTTGAACTTTAACGTTGACAATGGAAGTTAGCGAATCTGAACAGTTTTAAGGAACATTTGTGTGAAACTAGTTTGAATCCATCAAATGGTTCCATACAAGAAGATTTTAAAAGTTTTCAAATACTTTATAAGGAAAACCGCCCCACCCCTGGCCTCCATGTTTCTTAACGAATCAAAAAATAATTTAAAGGAATTTGGTAAAGGGTCACCCAAGGAACATGTCTATGAAATGTTTTGGAAATCCAGCATGCGGTTTCAGACAAGAAGAATTTCAAAGTTTTTAATATAACCATAAAAGAAAAAACGACACCGTCCCTGGCGCCCATGTTTTTTAACGAACCAAAATGATTCGATGGAGTCTTTTATATGTATTAGCATTTGGGGATGTAAATTACTCATATAATTTGTTTCATGAAATTGAAATCTGAATACTGTAACATCTCCTTATTTTTATAAGAAAGAAAATGTCTTATTATAAAATGTCAATAAAATACATAATTATGACATAAGAAAATAGGACTAATAAGTCCATCAATAATAACGCATGTCTACATATATTCTAATTAAAATAAAGTATTATCATTCATAAAACAATCATGGAATAATAATCACACACATTTACCAAATAAACGCATTCAATTCAGTTACAAAAATCCACATTGAAACAATGATAAAGTTATCAACAGTGTCCCGCTTCATGTAGATCGTGTTTCAAAAGAAACTAGTTCTGCGAGATAACACACATGAACTTGTTGTTTACAGCTAATTATTTTACCCATTACTTTACCCATCTCCTGAAAACTATTTATTCGGCTCGACAAGCTTTCCAGATATTGTTTAAACCGGAACTTCATCAATTCTGTTTTCCCATGGATAGGGTTTGCACCATTGTTTTTCTTAGGTGAATTAAATTGTTGCTGATCTGCTATTTTGCTAGGCTCTGTTGAACTCACAATTATTCTGAGGTGACAAAAATGGCAAATTCCTGAATATCTGTAAAATTATGTAGTTTGTTTTCATGAGTAACTGTCGATTTATGTGGTATATAGCTCCATCCGGTGTTGTTACATGTTCTGTCATTGTGTTTGGGAATAGTATTTGCAGGCAACCATGTTTTACCAACGTTGCTTTTCATATGTGTTGATTGTCCTATGTATGCGTTTCTCAATTTTAACTGGGATGATTATGTTGATTATGTCTACCTTGCAACAACTGTGATTGTGAAAATCCGAGGTCTTGCAATGGAATGTTTCTAAACTCAAGAAAATGCAATCACTCTCGCTTCTTTTGCCTTGACAATAACGCGTTTAATTGTTTTAACCAAGACTTCAGCCAAACTAGTTGACTTTGCTCTTGTGCGAGAACTAGTTTAGCAATTGCAGTAACCTTGACCTTTGACAGACAAACATGGGTCACGTATGTGACACAAGTAGTGGTAGAAGTGGTAGCTGACACCATGCTATATGCGTATGTTATTGTTCGGTTTTATAAATACAAATGTATAATAGTCAAATGACTTAATAACAACACCAGTCTTCTGGTGACAATATGGTCTCTCAATATAGTGACACTACATGATACCAGCGGTCATACTACGTCTTCTGATGTTCATGGTTTCTTAATAAAGCGTCAGTACATGAGACCGGCGGTCATTCTGCGACTTCTGATGTCCATGGTCTCCTAATATAGTGACAATACATGAGACCAGCGGCCATGCTACGTCTTCTGATGTCCATGGTCTATTAATATATAGACACTACATGATACCAGCGGTCATACTACGTTTTTTGTTGTCCATGGTTTCCTAATATAGTGACAGTACATGAGACCAGCTTCGAAAGTACGTCTTCTTATGTCCATGGTCTCTTAATATTGCGTCAGTACATGAGACCAGCGGTCATACTACGTCTTCTGATGTCCATGGTCTCCTAATATAGTGACAATACATGAGACCAGCGGCCATGCTACGTCTTCTGATGTCCATGTTCTCCTAATATAGTGACACTACATGATACCAGCGGTCATACTACGTCTTCTGGTGTGCATGATCTCTCAAAATAGTGACACTACATGAGACCAGCCCTCCAACTTCGTCTTCTGATGTCAATGGTCTCCTAATAAAGCGACAGTACAAGAGACCAGCGGTCATACTACGTCTTCTGGTGTGCATGATCTCTTAAAATAGTGACAATACATGACACCAGCGGTCAAACTTTGTCTTCTGATGTCCATGGTCTCCTAATATAGTGACAGTACATTAGACCAGCGGCCAAACTAAGTCTTCTGATATCCATGGTATCCTAATATAGCGACAGTACAAGAGACCTGCGATCATACTACCACTTTTTTGGTGTCCATGGTCTCTTAATATAGTTCAATGTATATATATGTACATACAATGTATATTTAGAGAGATAATTAATTACTTAAGAAGTTTCCACACGGCCACGCATTTTATAGCGCGATCACCTCAACTTGTAGTTTACACAATCACCACAAGACAAGTACCCCGGTGCATTGTATGTAATTGCCGAAAAGTATAACGACTTTGTTTTTTAAACGATTTGACATAGGTACCACACACGGCTTGTAACGATAAATGTGCATCAAACGAGAGCATGATCGCGTTATAAAGTGTTTTATTCAATACATGTATTATTATTTATGTATTTAAAGTAGTGCAGTAGCTCGCCAACATTAACCTGACACTGACCTTTATGCATGAACATTTTAAAATATCGTTACGATGAATATATTAGTTTCTGTACTGCAATCGAGTAAAATAAATAAAATAATACCCCACTAAAACACTGTTGTGCTATCATAAAATTCGTGAAACACGTGCACGAACAAAACCGAGTATGAATATAGGAAACAGTTCAAGCGCGTAATTTATGCTTATAGAGTTCACGAATATCAGGTTAATGTTGGCGAGCTATATAATTGTAATATTCGTGAACCACAAAGTCAAATTTAAACAAGACGCCAGAAAGTTACTCTCTGCATCTGGATTAAATGAAACCGCTGCGATGATTATAATAATAATGTGATCGCTAGCATGCAATTGTCTCGTGTCCGGAAACGAACATGTTTCTCCGGGAAGCATATCTTCTATACAAAAGAAGAATCAAGAAAAACGTATTTTACAAAGATTTACAAGGAATTATTTGTTGTTGTTTAACCACAAAATGATGTGGTCGTCATGCGATCGCCGTGTATTTACTGCACTAGGGTTGCAACAGCGCTGCAGTGTCTGTTTCCAACGTGCGACATCACTGCTCTAATCACAAGGTAACCGCACTGGTACCAAAAGTGCGCCGTGTGGTCTATCTGCTGGCAAACCGTCAGGTAGCCTCAGGGTGGGTAATTGCTACAAGGTCGCCGCATCAACTTAATGCTTTGTCACAACCTAATGCACTGCGGTGGTGACAGGCCGGAAACTTACCGCACGGGTTTTGAGGCCGTAAAAACAACACTAGATACCTGTTGGCAACATGTCGAACCCGTTGTCAAGAAAGCAACTTATATGGTAATTATTTAAAAATCATATCGAAAACAAGCTGTATAATACCCATATTTGACCTTCGACCATATTTGACCTCTAAGTTTGACCTTGATCTATCACCTAGGGACATACCGATTCCACATGATGAACATTTGTGCAAATTGTCAAACTCCACTCACAAAGGCAGGACATCTGGTTTGACCTTTGACCTTTGAGTGTTGACCTTTGAGCTAGGGACACATGTCTTGTGTGCGACACGCCGTCTCCATATGGTGAACATTTGTGGCAAGCTATTTTAAAATTCCCTGATTAATTATGAAGTTACAGTCCCGACAAGCTGTATTATGCCGATATTTGATCTTTGACCTCTAAGTGTTACCTTGACCTTTGAGCTAGGGGCACAAGTTTTGGGCGCGACAAGCCGTCTCCACATGTCAAACATTTGTGTCAAGTTATTTTACCATTCCATGATGACTGATAAAGTTACAGTCCGGACAATATCGAACGGACGCACCCACATCAAACCGCCATTGTGACAACTAAGTCGAGCTGACCGCAAGCGACAAAAAACAGAAGCGGGGAGTGTTTAATATGAACATACCTGTGGGGATACTACGCTTGTCGTGCATCTGTCGCTCAAGATCCCAGAAACTCTGTCGCGCAAGATCCCAGAAACTAACAACTTGAATTAAATGAAACTTTATATACAGCACCAAGAGCAAATGCGCAAATTGACAGGTTGTTCCGGTCTGGTTTTCTTGGAGTTATTGCAATTTTTATCATAAACATAAAACAAAATTATGTCATTTTAATAAGATGTTTTCGTTTTTGTGCGAGATCGCAGGAACTTATCACTCGAATCAGGAGCTTTATATGCAGTATCCCTTTTTAATGGACATGCGTATATTGTCAGGTAGTTCCAGTCTGGTGATTTTTTGGAGTTATTGCCCTTTGATTATGAATTGGCTGTTGTGCTTTCCCACACTATAACTTTACCATGGATGGTAGGATTTTAAAAGTACTTGGCACACAGGTGTGCTGCCATGAGTTGGTGTGTACCACTCATGAATCAGGTCTCTAGATCGAAGGTAAAGGTCACATCTAGAGGTAACACTTTGCTTGTCTGTGCTTTCACTTGTCACACTTAGAGTTAGAGATCAGAGGTCAAAATCAACTTTTTGCTTATCTGGACTATGACTTGGATTAAGATAGATTTAGATTTAATTAACTGAATTTTGAAAATGACAAGCTTATGCGAAAAATATGCAAATGCCCTGATGTTGGATTGTTCAATATGAAACCTCTAGGCCATGCGGTTTCAGAGGAATAATCCGGCCTTGGTGACCCTCTTTCAACATTGATAAAATTTGCCAAGCAGTTTAGATGTTGTTTGAATGAAAACTTGACGACGGACGGACGCACGCACGCACGGACGACGAACAACTGGCGATCACAAAAGCTCACCATGAGCACTTTGTGCTCAGGTGAGCTAAAACGCATGACTCTTATGTCTCACTCTCATCACATTTCCACATAAAATAAAATAAATTCCAAAACGTATCACGAACTGTTTGTAAAACAAGTATGCCCCAAGCTTAAGCTCAGAGAAATCTCTGAACAAAATTGTAAGGATGACAAGTAAACTGAAACATTTTTTTTTTAAATTTTGGTCAATTTGACATTGACTCAATAATCAACGGGATTATATTTGTAGTCATAACCAACCCACCTACCAAATTTTACGAACCTAGGCCTAAGGTTATAGCATGGACAAGGTTTTACAACTACTGGTCTGTTTGACCTTGACCTTTGACTCCAGCAACCAATAGGGAACTTTAACGAATCATGACCAACCTACCTACCGTTCAATACCTTCAATTACCATTTGATCGGTTTGAACTTGACCATCGACCCAAGGACCCCAAAATCGATTGGTATCCTTTACCTGTCACGACCAACCTACATACAAAGTTTTAAGAATCTAGGCCTATAGATTGCGAAGTTATTGCCTGGACAACGTTTTACTATTTATATAATCTTTTGGTCGGTTTAACATTGACCTTTGACCCAAGGACCCCAAAAGCAATAGGGATCCACTACTAACCATGACCAACTTACCAACAGAGTTTTAAGAATCTAGACCTACGGGTTGCGAAGTTATTGCCTGGACAACATTGTTATAATTATTGTTTCTTTAATGTTTTGGTCCATTTAACCTTGACCTTTGATCGACTGATCCCAAAATCAACAGGAATCCTCTACTAGTAATAACCAACCTACCTATCAAGGCCTTATATAAAGGTTCTGTAGTTATAGCCCAGACAAAGTATGGTCTATCGACAGACACACGTACCTTAATTTGCAAAGCATTAAACCTCATCTTCTTCGAAGGGGGGGGGGGGGGGGCGGGCATAATATATTGATTGTAAACTTGTGTGAATAATCATACTGACAAAAGAAGAATAATCAAACAGCCAGCTGTAAGAAACTCAAACACCAGATCCATTTGAAGAATTCAGACCACGATACCAACAAATGCATGTAGTTATGTATATCTGTGGCAACATAGCCACCTGAAATAAAACACAATCATGTTTCAAACATTTAACAATTGACATGTGCTAGTGTTCATTGGTCATTTTTAAACGACTAATAAATCAGTACGCACTACATAAACCACACTGATATTACGGTAATGTAACGTAATCATTGTAGGAAGATGATCTAGTGCCATCAGACGCTTATACTGTTGCATTATTATGTAAAGCACTTAAGTGAAATTGTGGTTATACAGTCAAATATCCTTGGATCATACAAGTCTGGTATTTAACACAGTTATATCAGAATGTGAAATCTAGAATAGCAATACCCAGGTGGTGAATAAGATATATTTATAAATACAAAACAAGTGCTGTCACTTTCAGGTGACATAGGCCCCCGAAGGCGCTTTCAGCAGGTGCCACATTGACACCACAATGAATTTGTGTAAATAAAATGAAAGAAAAATGTAAACATCAGTCAAAATGGCTGCCCTGGAAAAACTTACATAAAACTTTAACCAAAAGTTCTAAGTTAAAAAAGGGGCATAAAGCTGCCAAACTACAAAACAGAGTTATGATGGTTGCTTTCCCTGGTGGAGACGTTGATAGTAAAGAAGCATTTTAAGTTTCAAGTAAATACCTTTGATAGTTTTCAAGCTTTTGTACTTTAAGAAAAACTTAAACCAACATTTATAAGTTAAAAAAGAGGCATAAACCTGTCAAAATACAAAACAGAGTTATGCGGGATGCTTTCCGTGGTGGAGATGTTGATAGTAAATATGTATTTAAAGTTTGAAGTAAATATCTTTGATAGTATTCAATCTATTGGACTTTATGAAAAAGGTTAACCTAACTTTCAAAGTTAAACTAGAACTCCGCGAGTCGGATGTGTCGCCTGAGGCCGGATAGCTTACGTGAATCAAAATGAAGAAGCACTTAAGGTTAATGCTCATTTTGTTTTTACAGATTTATTGAAATCTTCAAAAGCACTGCACTCTGGCTAATTGCAAAGAAAAGATTTATTAAAACAAAAAATGCAACACAAAAATAAGTATGAAAATTTACAAAGGGCAATAACTCCGAAAATGTGAGGTGCTGAGTAACGGTTCTTGTGCAATGCACTTCTTCTCAATGAGATCAATCCACCTATGAAGTGTCAAGTTGGCAGCTTTCATAGTCTTAGAGTTATGCTCCGGACAAAGATTAAGTGTGAAAATAAACAAAGGGCAATAACTCCAAAAGTATTTAATGCAGAGTAACGGTTCTTGTACACTGCACTTCTCCTCAATGAGATCTATCCACCTATTAAGTTTCAAGCTGATAGCTTTCATAGTCTTAGAGTTATGCTCCGGACAAAAATTAAGTATGAAAATAAACAAACGGCAATAACTCCAAAAGTATGAGGTGCAGAGTAAAGGTTCTTGTGCACTACACTTTCCCTCAATAAGATCTATCTACCTATGAGGTTTCATGTTGATAGCTTTAATAGTCTAAGAGTTATGCTCCGGACAAGCTAAAGGGGACGCCGCCGCTGCCGACACCGCCGCCGACTTTAGTAACCCCTAAATGTCGCCAAGTCAGGCGACACAAAAATGGGGTATAAATCTGTCAAATACAAAACAGAGTTATAATGGTTGCTTTCCCTTGTGGTTACGTTAATAGTAAAGATGTATTTAAGTTTCAAGCAAATACCTTGGATAGTATCCAAGATATTGGACTTTATAAAAAAAAAAAAACTTTAACCTTGGTCGGACGGACGAACGGAAAGACGGACACGGACAGACGGACGCATGGTTCGATTTTAAAATGCCTTCCTTAGGGAGCATAAAAAATTGCCATGTACGGTATAAATGAACTTTAGCATGTGATTAAGTCTCACAAAAATGGCTACACATACTATGTTTTACCTGACAAACGACGGCCATGTGGTATCTAATGTAATGCTGGGATGGTGTAACAGCTAGATAATGCTGCTAAGTGTACTAGCATCGGAGGTTAAAGTAGCTATAACACTTTCTGTCTCAAAATATTGCCTGAAATATGGCAGTACCATGGTAACAATCATTGAAGAAACAAATCACTGGAACATAATGAAATGTTTGATATATGACTACTGTGTTCAAACCCTTGTATTGCAAACTTACATGCCCATTGAAGAATTTTCCAACTGATGAAGATCTCACACTGTTTTGGAAAATCCTCTTCCTATGTCAGCCCACTCCATAAAAACTGTTGTTCATGTGTGATGAGTGTGTAATAGGTATTGATCCGAGGCAACGTTATGGCTTCATCTACTTAGAGAAAGCGTGCACATGTGACTTCTTTGATGGCCATTATAAAAGAAACAGTAATGTTCTTGCAAACTTATTCTACTCCTTAAGATATTGGTAAAACTATCATGTAACTGTTCTACAGTGCATGGTCTCTTTAATCAACACTTTGACATGAGACCCAGCCACCCATAAACCTATTATACAGTGCATGATCTCGACTGTAACATTGTTTTACATTGTTTAATAAGACCAGCCACCAATGTTACTATTATACAGTACATGGTCTCTTTTGTGAACATTGTTTTATGAGACCAGCCACAAATATGACTTATACAGTGCATTATCTCTTCTGTGAACACTGTTTTATGAGATCAGCCACCCATATAGCTATTATACAGTGCATGATCTCTTCTGTGAACACTGTTTTATGAGACCAGCAACCCATATAGCTATTATACAGTGCATGGTCTAATCTTTTAACACTGTAACATGAGACCAGCCACCCATATAGCTATTATACAGTGCATGGTCGCTTCTGTGAACATCGTTTTATGAGAACAGCCTAAAACACAATTAATATACAGGGCATGGTCTCTTCTGTGAACATTCTTTTATGAGACCTGCCACTCAAATAGCTAATATACAGTGCATGGTCTCTTCTGTGAACATTGTAACATGAGACCAGCCACCCAAATAGGTAATGTACAGTTTATTGTCTCTTCTGTGAACATTGTAACATGAGACCTGAGCCACCCATATAGCTACTATACAGTGCATGGTCTCTTCTGTGAACATTGTACCATGGGACCTGCCACCCATATACCATAATTACCCTAAGTATTGGGACACTTAAAAATAATTATTATTTTTATTGTCCCAATATTTAGGGCGTCCCAATACTAAGGGTAATTACGGTAGCTAATAAACAGTGTGTGGTCTCTTCTGTGAACATTATAACAGGTGACCATTCAACCATATAGCTAATATACAGTGCATGGTCTCTTCTGTGAACATTGTAACATGTGACCAGCCACCCATATAGCCAATATACAGTGCATGGTCTCTTCTGTGAACATTGTACCATGGGACCAGCCACCCATATAGCTAATATACAGTGCATGGTCTCTTCTGTGAACATTGTACCATGGGACCAGCCACCCATATAGCCAATATACAGTGCATGGTCTCTTCTGTGAACATTGTACCATGGGACCAGCCACCCATATAGCTAATATACAGTGCATGGTCTCTTCTGTGAACATTGTACCATGGGACCTGCCACCCATATACCATAATTACCCTAAGTATTGGGACACTTAAAAATAATTATTATTTTTATTGTCCCAATATTTAGGGCGTCCCAATACTAAGGGTAATTACGGTAGCTAATAAACAGTGTGTGGTCTCTTCTGTGAACATTATAACAGGTGACCATTCAACCATATAGCTAATATACAGTGCATGGTCTCTTCTGTGAGCATTGTAACATGTGACCAGCCACCCATATAGCCAATATACAGTGCATGGTCTCTTCTGTGAACATTGTACCATGGGACCTGCCACCCATATACCATAATTACCCTAAGTATTGGGACACTTAAAAATAATTATTATTTTTATTGTCCCAATATTTAGGGCGTCCCAATACTAAGGGTAATTACGGTAGCTAATAAACAGTGTGTGGTCTCTTCTGTGAACATTATAACAGGTGACCATTCAACCATATAGCTAATATACAGTGCATGGTCTCTTCTGTGAACATTGTAACATGTGACCAGCCACCCATATAGCCAATATACAGTGCATGGTCTCTTCTGTGAACATTGTACCATGGGACCAGCCACCCATATAGCTAATATACAGTGCATGGTCTCTTCTGTGAACATTGTACCATGGGACCAGCCACCCATATAGCCAATATACAGTGCATGGTCTCTTCTGTGAACATTGTACCATGGGACCAGCCACCCATATAGCTAATATACAGTGCATGGTCTCTTCTGTGAACATTGTACCATGGGACCAGCCACCCATATAGCCAATATACAGTGCATGGTCTCTTCTGTGAACACATTGTACTATGAGTCCAGCCACCCATATAGCCAATATACAGTGCATGGTCTCTTCTGTGAACATTGTACCATGGGACCAGCCACCCAAATAGCCAATATACAGTGCATGGTCTCTTCTGTGAACATTGTACCATGGGACCAGCCACCCATACAGCCAATATACAGTGCATTGTCTCTTCTGTGAACATTGTACCATGGGACCAGCCACCCATATAGCCAATATACAGTGCATGGTCTCTTCTGTGAACATTGTACCATGGGACCAGCCACCCATATAGCCAATATACAGTGCATGGTCTCTTCTGTGAACATTGTACTATGAGACCAGCCACCCATATAGCCAATATACAGTGCATGGTCTCTTCTGTGAACATTGTACCATGAGACCAGCCACCCATATAGCCAATATACAGTGCATGGTCTCTTTTGTGAACAGTGTACCATGTGACCAGCCACCCATATAGCCAATATACAGTGCATGGTCTCTTCTGTGAACATTGTAACATGAGACCAGCCATCCAAATAGCCAATATACAGTGCATGGTCTCTTCTGTGAACATTGTACCATGGGACCTGCCACCCATATAGCCAATATACAGTGCATGGTCTCTTCTGTGAACATTGTACCATGAGACCAGCCACCCATATAGCCAATATACAGTGCATGGTCTCTTCTGTGAACATTGTACCATGAGACCAGCCACCCATATAGCCAATATACAGTGCATAGTCTCTTCTGTGAACATTGTACTAGGAGTCCAGCCACCCATATAGCCAATATACAGTGCATGGTCTCTTTTGTGAACATTGTAACATGAGACCAGCCACCCATATAGCTAATATACAGTGCATGGTCTCTTCTGTGAACATCGTACATTGAGACCTGCCACCCATATAGCTTATAATATAGCTTATACAGTCAGTGCATGGTCTCTTCTCTAAACATTGTATAGTAAGAGACCAGCCACCCCTACAACTGCATCTGATCGAATTTATTTCAAATGCAACATTTTACAAGTAAAGCAATATAACCAGTATTAGTAATACAAAGAAAGTAATTACAAAACCTTGTGTAGTAATAAAAATACCTTTTGTTACAACCATGTTATCGCAATTCAAGATTTACCTCCCTTGGTCAAATCAGGTTACTCAAAAGACACCACGGTCTCAGTGCATATTTGTGAGGTAAATATACCTCTGTAGTATCGATACAACTTCCGCGCAGAGATTTGACTGGTTCCGAGCATAGCTCTACTCAAATCCCTGCCGTCGTATCAAACCACGTGATTATGATCATTTTAAATCTTCTAGATATTATTTATGGTTTTAATTAGTAATTTTCGTTTTCTGTTTTCATTATTGACTGCAACCGATATTTAAAAAGTCCAATTATGTAGAAAACTGCACTGAGTTGCATTACAAAAGTGAAAGGTACAAACACGTAATCCTTCCAGATCTGGTAGGATTTTACTTGAGATGGCAGTGGTTACCGTTAACCGATAGGGGAGTTTGATATCGATATTGAAGGTCGCCGATGTTGTTGTTGTAGTTGTTGTTGTTGTGTGTAATTAATCCAAAGCTAAACAGTTGTAAGACACAGACAAAGACTTAAAACTACCAGTTGGCGCTCACATAAAATGTTATTTTGCAAAGTAGTTAGTTTGCAATCTACACTGCATTTTATTTCTGTTTTGCCATCAAGTGACTTAAATACGTTGTAAATAGGCAAACATATACTTGGAATTATCAACAGACAAAGAAATTGTAAAAAATGTACTTGAAGTCAAATTAAAATGGCGGAAAAGGGAGAAAATTCTCAAGATTATTATGATTTCAGATGCAAGTCTGGAGAACACCCTCGCACGCAGAGTTTTGCATCAAATATTTGCAATTCACCACGTGACCAGCACACGCATGTTCATCACGACCTGACGACAGTATTTTCGCGCGCTTTTGTTGCAAAACACGTTCTCTCTCTCGTTTCCAAACTATATTTTTACTGAGTTTCTATATTGCTATATTGACTGCTGGGGCAAAGAAAGCTTTATATAGGATATTATTACAAACTTGTCAAGTTATGAATATGTATGTGATATATCTGCGATGGGAGTCGTTTGAATATCTTCGGACTTCAGCCCTGCTGACCATAATCTTCAAGAAAACAAACGGCTGCAGCATGTCAGTACCTTTCCCAAACTAGATTTGCCAATTGTAGCACTACCATAAAACATACTGTCTACATATTCTTTGTTGCTTCTGACGTAATTCCCACTGTGCCGAAGCCACATTAACTGGACAACACTCTTGAACATCTCCGAACCTAATAAATATCGACACAATAAACCAATAAAACGTTATCGCATCGGTGAAGGTCGCAACTGGTTCACGAAGTGGTGAAATACTTAACACACCTCTAAGTAGACTATTTATTCGAATAGACAACTCGTGCATTTCAACCGTACACTGAGGAAGGCTGTGCGACTGTGTATATAAATATACACAATTAAAAATATTATCAAACTTTAAAGGATTAGTCAAGACTTATCGTGTAATATTCGTAATATTCGACGCACATATGAGCAGATCCGTAGTCCGCACAAACAGCAAGCAGACATTGCATATGAAATGCATATATACAGAAGGGGTATATTTTGAAAAGTCGCAAATTATTAACTTTATAATGTTGTTCACTATTGAAGATAATTTGCTCTTTTGTAACGGCATATTGACGTCGTGAGGTAATTAAAGCCTACCGTACATCTAAACACGTATGTATTTCATTTCATTGTATGTTTTGTATAGTAGTTGTTTAATACGATGCACAGTGGAATTCGAAAATGTTGGCATTTGATGAAAGTCGATCAAATATATGTACATATTGTATTCATTATCCTCACACAAGATTGTTAAAACGGATTTTCCGGACAACCCTTGTATATATTAAAATTTGGTGCAATATTGACTGGCTTTTAATAAGCCACTAGTCAAATGCATAGTATAACCTTTCTTTATTTGACTTCACACACGCAAATCTAGGGTAGTGTACACTTCACCCTGCTGTGGTGACTGTTATAATCTGAGATCAACATACGGCTGCAGTACTGGGATATTTGGATTACCACCTAATTGTGACTAACTGTATGTATTTCGAGGTTTTAGCGTGAAACTATTGTATCTGGTTACCATTTCTATAATTATCAGATACAGTTGTTTCACGCTCAACCCTCGATTTATATTATTCTATATTTCAACTCTACTAGTTAGGTACATTGAAAATAAACAACTTGCATTGGAGTGCCTCTAGAAGTATGGTGTCATTAGATGTGTAACTACCTTATATGATAATGATATTTATATATCATGAATGTAAACGTTAAGTTTCTTTAGTATGATATCATCAGTAATAACATTATATAAATTAATGTTACCAGCATCATAAATAAATTGTAACATACATTAACTGTTTCTTCATAATCACTAAATATGAAAATATATTGTATTACAACTATCAAAACAATGATCAGGGTTTGAAATATAAACTCTGAGAAAGAGTTACCCGTCTAGCCCATTCAGGGGCCAATTAAATGCAATCTTTTCTTTCGATCAATTTGTGCAAGCATTCATGCTTTGTTTTAATCTACGTTCAATTTCATTTCAGTATAAATACTTTGCAGTCACCGTGCTGTACGTTTTCAATTTTAGCAGACCGCAGCTTTTTCTGCGAATTGTATGCTAGCCGTGCGTGTATCTTACGACAACCCTATGATCACATTATGATCGCGAATTACTGTTAATGTTGTTGCTCGGACACCGCATGATGTTCACACGGTCGCAGTCAGACAAGGTATCTTGGCAGCAACATAAATATACACATCTTTTCGTAAAGATCCTATATGTGTTGATCCTACATTTCAGTTTTATGCCTATAGATGTCGTAGAAAATGATTTGGAAAGGCCTTTAAAAGAAACGTATTGGATACATACATTGAAACTAAACATCCTACGGGACTTAATTTAAAAAAAATGTGTATACTTTTTAATTTCAAAAATAATTGTTTTTAAATGTACAATATTTTATAGTTCTATTTACTTAATATTATATATTTATTGTTTTTTAATTACTGTTTCATGGATTCCTAAAACTTTTCATAATACATGGTGCAGTTTGTGACTGTTATTTATAATATTTTGCATTTACAGTGACTTTGTATCAAGTATGATCCTGCATTCTATTTATTATGTGTTCAATGAGTTATGTATTTGTTAAAATGTATATTTAATAATACATTGTATTTATTTTAATATAAACATGTACTTTTACATAGTTGTATTGTGAAACGTATGTAACTATTGCATATATTGAATTCTATGTGAAAAAGTACGCCAAAAATGACGTTACGTAAAGTGACGTCATGACGCCATAATGTATTTTTTTTATAATATTTATTCATACCGATGAAGACTATTATAGTCGAAACGCGTAGTGAATTGGAGTTTGTACTTTTTTCTTCATTTAAATATGTGTCATTTACAACTTTTTATTATGACCGTCAGGAAAATACTATGGTTAATTTTATTTTATTTTCAAATAATTATTAAGATTTCTAAGTTTCTAAGTAGTTATATATTGTAAACACACATGAAATAAATAGATAATATGGAAAACGACAACGTCGTGCCAAAAGCATATCAATAATCTCAGTTATTTTTTTTTATGTAAAGTTTCGCCTGAGCTTCGGGTATGCAAGTACGGCTCACAGAATTAAACAATAGAACGAATAATATAACTAATGACCCTGAGCACGACTTCCAGTCTGCTACGATATCCTGAGAGTGGTCTGGAACAATGTATTGACCTCGAGTCCTTGGTATGAAACACATGATACTCCGGGTCTGGAACACAGGAGTGTATGGTGTTATATTCCTATAATTCCTATATTACCTCGTACCCTGGGTATAGAGCCTATGAAGAGACTTGGAGTCTTGATACGTAGATATGGAACTTTTATATTACCAATTTACTAGCGACCCAGGCTATTAAAGGGTAGGAATCCTGCTAACATGTCCCATATGTCGCAAGAAGAGGATTGCCAGCCTCAGAGCACCCAAAGTCCCTAGTGTTTAATCAATGATATAATTCTAAATACCTTCTATATTCGTGTCGATGTTAACTCGACGATAGCTGGAGCAGATCTGCTAGAATTTACCAACGCTCACGCTTTTATACTACCCGCACATCCGGGTAACTTAACTACCTAATTACTCATGCGTAATAAACACGGGCTTTATTACTTTACGCATGCGACTGTCCACACATTACTTTCTTTGAGAAATATTTACCCTTAGGCGCAATCAGTGACTGTGTGTAATATAGATCAATTGGATGGGTAAATTCGTCACATTTATATGAAGCACTTTGCGCCTTGGCTTCAGAAAAAATGGCAGATATTTTAATTTTTAACTGTTTATACCAAACGATCTTAACATAAACTGTGAAGAAAACTGTCCGTTCCGTATTACAAACTATATAGAGATCTGTATCCAACACTCTCTTAATATTCTCTCTTTATATGGTACATGGCTTGAAAGAACAACGGCACATATCTCACGAAGACAACAGTACTCTATTAATTATAATTAAGTTTGCATAAATGAACCCAATACAAATGTCTTCCCCCAGTTTAACTTTCTTTTGAATGGATTGAGGTAATTGTAACACAGTTTTATTTCAATTCAACGCTTTAAGGGACTATATATGTCATGAATATTGAATGAATTTTTTAAATATGGAGTTTATTGTAATAAGTTTTTAATTGTTATAAGTGCACGCACTGTTCAATAATCTTTATCAAAAGGGTCATTTTCCTGCGGCATGGTCAGAAGGCTGGATTGTTCCATTACATAAAAAGGGAGAAAAGGACAATGTCAATAACTACAGGGGTATTACACTGCTGAGCACTTTTGGTAAATTGTTTACTAAATTGATCAATAGTAGGTTAAATATTTGGGCTGAAAAATATCATGTGTATATAGAAGCTCAAGCGGGTTTTAGAAAACATATGGGGACTGTTGATAATATTTTATTCTGCATGGTTTGATAAATAATTTGTTACAGAATAATAAGAAGTTATATGCAGCTTTTGTTGATAATACTAAAGCCTTCGATTTTTTGGTGAGAGATATTATTTGGTACAAACTTATTAAACTTGGAATTAGAGTATCAACAATAATATGTTGAACATAATTAAAGCTATGTATATGAATGTTAAATCAATAGTAAAGATGGGCAATGTAATTAGTGAAGAAGATTGTTCATGTCATGTTGGTGTACGACAAGGGGTTTCATTATCACCATTTTTATTTTCTATGTACTTAAATGATAATGAAGAATACTGTATATTGCATGGTTTTAATGGTATTGATTTAGGCATGTTGAAGTTATTTTTACTGCTTTATGCAGATGATTTTGTTATAATGGCAGAAACCGATGAAGATTTAAAGAAAGGATTGTTATTGTTAGAAAGTTATTGTGATATATGGTAACTAAGTGTTAATTCTACCAAGACAAAGATAATGATTTTTAGGAAAGGTGGAAGATTAAGAAAAAATATATATTTCTCTTATAAACGAGAGCAATTGGAAATTGTCAGTACTTTTACATATTTAGGTATTGTTTTCACAACTGGTGGATCTTTTACATCTACCTTTGAAACCTTAGCAGGGCAGGCATGAAAGACAATTTATAAACTAAACTCATGTTTTGTTAAATAACCTACAATGCCTGTTAAATGTAAACTTGATTATTTGATAAACTTATACTGCCTATATTAAATTATGGTTCTGAAGTTTTGGGGCTGGATGATGTTACTGTGTCAGAAAGGATTCATTAAAAAATTTGTAAAAGGTTACTTTATGTTAAGATACAAACTCAAAATAATTGTGTACATGGTGAACTAGGTAGAACCTCTCTCCGTACTAAAAGGGCTGTGAATGTAGTTACATATTGGCTTAAAATTGTTCAATAAGAGGACTGTAAATATGTTAAATGTGTGTACAACAATATGTGCAATGAAATGGAAAATAAGCCAAACGTAAAAAAATTGGGCTAAATCTGTATGTTCTCGTTTACAAGCCCTTGGTTTTCAATATACATGGCTAAATCAAAGTGTCGGTGATGATAACATGTTTCTGTCTGAGATAAAGTTAAGATTGAACGATGAATTTTTACAAAATTGGATGTCTGAGCTTAATAATTCGTCTAGAGCTAGAACTTATACAATGTTTTGTGAATTTTAAATTGCAACCTTACTTGTCAAATGTTTAAACATGCAAGTTTAGAAGTGATCTTACAAGACGTAGAGTTTCTTCACATAGATTAAATGTTGAGGCTGGAAGATGGCATAAACCTGTTTCAATTCCATTTGATGAGAGACGATGTAATAGTTGTTATTTACTAGAAGACGAGTATCAGTTTGTAATTGAGTGTAATCTTTATACAGAAATTAAAAAATTGTTTATTGATAAATATTATTGGAAAAGACCAAGTGTATATAAATTTGTTGAGTTAATAAAGTCAGAAAATGATCGAACTAATAATAACATTGCATAATATGTTAACAAGGCTTTCAAACTCCGAACTTTGTTTAATCAGTACTATGATTAATTTTTCTTAATACTCTTACAATATAATATATTTGATATACATAATTGTTTCATGTATAATGATAGACCTATCGCTGCAATTCATATATGTGTAAATGTGTCTCTTGTGTACTTTATTTACATATTAGTTACGTGACTGATTTATTGCAAATATGTTTGTATAATATGTATTTTATACTCATGGACAGGCGTCCTATGTATAAAGCAATAAACTCTATGTCATCGAAAACTTTAAAGGGCCTCAAGGGGGCAATTTCTTAAAAAATATTATGAAAATCAGATAGTCATACTGACATGTAATAATGGTTAAAACAGGGTATATATAATGAAAAAAGAGTGCATGCATTCTAAGATAACAATCAGTTTATAATATGGGTCTTGTTTGTTTGGCCCTTTTCATGTTTACACTTTGACGTCATAATTGTGAGTATTTTTTATAACCTTAGTTTACACTCTAGTTCTTACCAAGCATGATAGCGCATAAACAAGTTTGGTTAAAGCGCTGTATACTGTCATTTCTCCGCATCACTCCTAAGTCGTGAGTTCGATCCCGGCTTGGGGTTTTAATTTTTCAGCCTTTTTTGCTAATTTGTTTTAATCAAATATCTTATTGAGTATTATATTATGTATAATTTTTTCATGCACATGTCTTTATAAAGCGCATTTCTATAATATAATATCATTTATAGTGTGAAAGGAATCCACTTTTTGTATGACAGTAGGCCCTTTAAGTTTATATCATTAAACCTATCCAAGTTCATATCAAAATGTTCATAGTTATACATGTAAAATAATAACGTTTTAAATATTGTGTTTGTTTTTTTAAGTTGAGTATTTTGGACATGTCAGTAAAATTGATATTCAATTTCGATACAATTTTAGTGGAAACTAGTACAAAATCTAGCATTCCTAGGTATATCTGTATATCTACCTGTTACTATGGCTAAATTATGAGCAGATGTTTGAAACTTTACCAGTGCTGTCTTGCATTTTTTAGCCTTGATGATTTCTATATGAGGCGCGTCGTGGGAAAACGGGGCTTAATACATGTGCGTAAAGTGTCGTCCCGGATTAGCCTGTGCAGTCCGCACAGGCTAATCCAGGACGGCACTTTCCGCCTACAGTGAATTTATTTTTAGAAAATACTTCATTGAAACAGAAAATACCATAAAAGCGGAAAATGCCGTCCTGGATTAGCCTGTGCGGACTGCACAGGCTAATCCAGGACGACACTTTACGCACATGCATTAAGCTCGGTTTACCCACGAAACGCCTCATATTATTTTTCTAAATCTTACGAGTGTTTAAATAAGCAATAAGTTTTAAATAAAATGTTTCCGATTGATAATACAGATAAACTCCTTCAGCGGTTACATACCAATATGCAACATGTTTACCTTTCTTGGATTTAAATTGCTTTAGGTTCCTTTATTCTCGCGTGAATTGTCGAGAAAGATACAGGTAAAATGAAAATACGAAAATTTGAAACTTATTGATTAGCATCTTCATTAAGTAATGACATGAGTTGCTTTGTAATCAGTGGGTTTCATTAATGTTTATTGTAGCAAGTAATGTGATTGAAATGAATGGAAGCCTGTTCAATTTGAAAATTACAGGGTAGACGTAGACAACCATGTTTTGTGCAGCCGGTTGTTTTATTTTGTGTCATCCATGAAAATTTCAAATGATGAAGTTGGAAATTTGCAGTTAACTTTTGTTCGTAAAATTAAAATTAAACTGATTATGGCAATGAAAATGTTTTTGAACATGCAGCTTCATTACTGGCAGTAACCTGATTTCTATTATGCTCTATTCTTTAGATAACGTTCCTCTTAATGACACTAAGAATTCGTACTAAAAATAGGTTTGACCATACTCGTTTTTTAAACATATTAAATATGAACAAAATATCTATCTTTAATGTTAAAATATAAAATCTGTAAAATCTCACTTTATAAACAAATGACAGCACTCAGAACAGGTCAATCATAACAATCTCCCTGGCTTTCGATACCGTTTCTTGTTTTTGTTTGGGTTATGACGTCATCAAAGGTTGGTGCACGCGCTATTGTTCTTTACAGACTTATAGAGCAATCTATTTTAATCTCAATTTTAGTGAAATACTTTTCAGTTTAAGTTTGAAAAATCTAGTGAATATCAATGGAAAAGGGGTACTAGCACTGCTGTTAAACACAAGACCAGAATATAAAAGTAGAGCATTAAAAGAGTGATTATTTTACCAATTTAACATGATGTTGTGACTTGTATTTACTGAAAGACGATGTCTGCATAAAAGCATATATTTCCGGTGTGTCATGATACCGAACACGCTGTTATTCTAGAGTATCTTGTGAAGAAACGGTATCTAAGATGGAACGGTATCTGAAGAATAAGGGATTAGTATTGTTTTTATTGTTACATGAGAAATCATCGAAATGTAAGATTTTCAGATATTAAGGATAAATGTTAGGTGTTCTTTTACTATTATTAAATTTACAATACACAATAATACAAACCATTACTATGTTCAAAAGTTTCTGGAATTTCAAACAGATAAAACATGTGAATGTTAGAAGAAATTGGTACCAACCAATGGCCAAGATGTCGACTTCACCAACTACTCCAAAAGGATTTTCTGAAGTTCAAAGTAAGCCCTCTTGTTCTGCAACATAGCTTTGGTACTTGTTCTTTTTAGCTCACCTGAGCATGAAGTGCTTAACGGTCAGCTATTGTGATCAGTCACCGTCCATTGTCTGTCGTTACTTTAAACGAATTCTTCTCTAAAACATCTTGGTGGATTTCAAAGTAATTGACCTGTGTGTTCCTTGTCTGGTCCTCCATCAAATTCCTTTCTTTGGAGCAACCAAAAGCTAAAAAAAAAAAAAGAAACTTTTAAGAAATGTTGCTTACGTGACCTTGTACCAAATTCCTTCAAAGTATATTAATATGTAAAAAAACAAACATGGCCACCAAGTGGGGGCAGTTTTCTTCATATGGCTTTATTGAAAACTTGTTAAATCTTCTTGCTTAATACCACTTGCTGGATTTTGTAATAATTTCACAGAAATAGTCCTTGGCAAGTTGGGTGAACCTCAGTATAATTCCTTCAAATTGTTTTGATTCGTTAAAAAAATTACTGCCAAGGAGCTGGCCAGTTGACCCTACATGGTTATATTAAAAATATTTTCGTCTGAAACCAATTGCTGAATTTTGAAATAATTTCACAGAAATGTTCCTTTGGTGACTACAAAATTCCTTCAAATTATTTCTATTCCGTAAATAACGTGGCTGTCGGTTGTCCATTGTTGTCGTCCATTGTCAATTTATGATTTAATTAACTCAGTAGAGCGACCCAGGGTCATTTGGGCCCTCTTGTATTGTTAGCATTTTGTCTTTGTTTCTAATTTAGGCATGTGAATCAGGCCTTTTGGGAAAAAGTACCTTGGTTAAATTGGGAAATTCACGACGTAAAATTGTCAAAATTGGGAAAAATTTGTATCGCTAAATTGTAAGTATAATGACAAAATTTACAGTTTTAAATCAATAAATAATAATTTAACATCAGTGATAAATACCTAAGCAAGCCAGGCAACCAAGAGCTTGTAATCCTATGCATGTCTCATTTCCTATAAGTATGTGTATATTTCTAAAAAAGCATCACCAAATCTGACCAACTTCACCAAAAATAAAATTGTGGGATCTACTGTCTACATTATTTAGTTTTAATGATGTGTTAATAAACATTGTGCAGGGCCTACATTACGTATGTCGCGGAAATCTGTGATAACTTGAAAAGCAATCTTTACCTCCTTATATTTAAATCCTTCCATTAACTGACACATCCACTTGTGTAAATAACAAAATATTTGCCCAAATTTAGGTTACATTTCATCATGATAGAGGAAAAACAAATTGTTTTTCTTTTTTTGTGTTACCCATTTTAGTACACATCTATTAGAGTTTTTAAACAATTTCAACGATAAAATTAGAGGATATCCAAATGAAAAGCCAGTGTGAAAAAAATCGGCTGTAAAGTATTAAAAAATCATATTTTTACTTTCATTTTCGAAAAAAAAAGCACAATTTTTACAATTGGGAATTTTTGGGTCAGAATTGGGAAAAATTATGCATATTTGGCATTGGGAACGGGTCCGACTATCGGACCCGTGAGAGCAGTAGAAAAAGGCCTGTGAATCCATTAACAGTTTTGATTGAGATATATTTCTTACATTTGTACACTGATAAGGAATTTATTTGCTTACATACTCAATTCTGAAACACCGTTTATGCTATTAATTAAAACTTTGATGAGTGACAAAACTCAATTCATATACTGAATACTCAAAGAATAGTGCATAAAGTATTGGATAATCCACAATATTGTCAATATGTACCTAGGTATGTATGACTGTTACAAGAAAATTTAATTAGTCATGATCATAAAAATTGTGTGATACATTACAGCTGATGCGAAACAAACTTATTTCGCAAATTGCGGAGGTTGGGCAATCAAGTCTGAGACGAACTGCCTGTGTCACTGGGCATCATCTATGACATCAAATCATATCTCATTTTTAACTGTTAACCAAGTTTACAAAAAAAGAGCATTTGATAAATCTTACAAATTGCTTGGGCAAAAAAAATTATTTCAGTGTTTCTGGCAACCCGACCCTACCTTGCGAAAAAAACCCGACCCTAATGTTTTTAGCGACGATTGTTTCTAGTGAAATCTGTATTCGTCAGATTTTAGATAATTTTCTATGTTTTGTGACAGAAATGTGTGTATAAAAAAAAGTTTTAAAATAAGCTCAATCCCGACCCTACGTAATTTTTTAAGACTGTTGCCCGAAAAACGCAATTTGTTTGTCCTTGGGAAGCTCTATGAATTAAACCTTTAACAAAAGCTGGTTAGGAATTGAACCTTTAACAAAAACTGGTTAGGAATTCCAAATGTAAGTGGCAAAAACAGGAAATAGTTATTGTTGTATTTTAGATGTCACATTTAACTGGGAGGACTACCTGCGTGAGGATGGGGGTGAACCTGCTTCAGCATTCTGCTTTAAACAGGTACGAAATACTGTAGTTGTGTGTATGAATATTGCAACAAATACTGTAGTTGTGTGTATGAATATTGCAACAAATACTGTAGTTGTGTGTATGAATATTGCAACAAATACTGTAGTTGTGTGTATGAATATTGCAACAAATACTGTAGTTGTGTGTATGAATATTGCAACAAATACTGTAGTTTAACATGTCAATGGGGCACTGTTTACAAATTACTGTTGTTGTTTGTGTACATTCTCCAAGTGAATACAATTGGTTTACATACCAATGGGAAACTGCATGAATGTATTGTACTTTTGTGATACATTCTCAATGAGTTGTGAACATTTTGTGTCATGTCTCTTGCTCGTCAAAAAAAGAAAGAAAAGGAAAAGAACAATAGAAAAAAAAAATAAGAATGGAGAACAATCATAGTTGTGCAAAACAAAAATTGTTAAACACATGATGATTGCCTAAAGAATTAATATCCAGGACTTCAGTGTAGTTGTTTATAAATCAAACAATATTGAAAAATAAAGTTTCCTAACTTACATTTGAGAAGAAATAAACAAATGAAACTTACATGGAAATCAATCTCCAACTATGTAACATAGAAATTGACTCACAAGTCCATAAATTCATTTTGTAATAAATATGATAAGAGATAGATCAGGGGTTGAACGTGAAACTGTCATATCTTGCAAACATTGTATATCAGATACAAAAGTTTCATGCTGAACACTCAAGAGGTTAGGTGTTGTTATAAATTTTACACATTCAGTCGAGCGAGGTGCTACCAAATGAGTTTGAAGCTGGTCAGAAGATTGAGGCAGCCGACCCCAGAAATTTGACCTCGACTTGTGTTGCCACAGTGATTTCAACTGTAGGTTTACGCCTCCGTTTGCGGCTCGATGGAAGTGACAACTCAAACGACTTCTGGCGTCTTGTTGACAGCGCTGATGTGCATCCGATTGGTTATAGCGAGAAAAATGGAGGCCTGTTGCAACCGCCTCTTGGTACGATTTAGCACTTTATATTGCTTTAGGTTAAAATAAGTTAATGTCCATTTAAATTAGCTATGAATTTTAAGTAATAGTACTATTCGTATAAAAAACAAACTTTCATTATACATGCGGAGGATTGTTATTAGTATTGGTTAATGTCTTATTAAACATTTTAATGAAATATTATTCATGAACATAAAAATATATACCGGTCTGTCCGGTCATGAGATTTATTTTTATATAAATACCGGTATGTAATATGTGTACATTTGCTATTAATTTATCCAGTTTAAGCTGCTGATTATTTGATTTACACATTCTATATTAAAAAGATAATGTTAACACTTAAGGTTTTACTGTTGGTAATAACACTTAAGGTTTAACTGTTGGTAATGACATTCGTTCACCTCAACACCTGCCTATGCACAGGATTTCGGATGAACCCGTCATCATGGCCCAGTTTCATGCAGAAAACCTTGAATGGGGCTGTGTGCGCTCCAAGCTCTTGCTTCAAGAAGGTTTGTTCTTGGGTTATTTTGTCAAGTTAATATAGACACCGTCTCCGTGGCCTAGTGGTTAGGGTGTTCGCCTACGGAGCGGGAGGTCGAAGGTTCGAGTCCTACACAGGGCGAGTTCTGATATGGCCGGTTGCCGACCCAGCAGCTAGTTAAATCAAGGGGTACCGATTGCCTTCCTGCCAAGCGCCCGGCATATAGGATAGGAATCGGGAGTAAAGATGTTCATCAGTAAAGGTGTCTCATAAGTCAAAACTGGCTGGCCCTTAATCGCGAGGGGTGACACTATAATAAACAAACACTTTACTTTACTTTACTTATAGAGTTGTGGCTCTATATTTATGTTCATTGTTTAATGGTCTTCGATATTTTTATTGATTTTCTTATGTGTAAGTTTACAGTTTTTGAAGGACTAAGAATGGTGTGAATATATATTTATTGTTGCCTGAATCAGTGTGTGCATTTGGTTAGTAGCCTATCAATGCTGGGTTAAGATTTTTGCAAACTAGTATACACATATATATTTATTCATAAAGCATCTTATAAGAATTTTAAAGTTACCGTTTGTTCTTAAGCTCTAAGAACTGCCATATCTATGAGACGGTTACAAAATATCTAGTAGGAGTTTTCTTTTTATGTAATGCACTGAAATCAGGGATGCTAACACATATGAGTATTGGTTTTGTGTATAAAGATGTTATCCTACCAGGATGTGTACCTGAATTCTTGTTGACTGCTTAGGAACCTCTCGGCCCAAGGAGAAATGAGTTCAAAGTTGGAATGAAGCTTGAGGCAGTTGATAGGAAGAACCCGATGCTGATATGCCCTGCTACAATAGGGGCCATCAACGGGGACCTGGTACATGTCCGGTAAGTGTGCGACTACACAAACAAACCCGATGTTGATATGCCCTGCTACAATAGGGGCCATCAACGGGGACCTGCTACATGTCCGGTAAGTGTGCGACATCACAAGAACCCGATGCTGATATGCCCTGCTACACTAGGGGCCATCAACGGGGACTTGGTACATGTCCGGTAAGTGTGCGACTACACAAACAAACCCGATGCTAATATGCCCTGCTACAATAGGGGCCATCAACGGGGACCTGGTACATATCCGATAAGTGTGCGACTACACAAACAAACCCGATGCTGATATGCCCTGCTACAATAAGGGCCATCAACGGGGACCTGGTACATGTCCAGTTAGTGTGCGACTACACAAACAAACCTGATGCTGATATGCCATGCTACAATAGGGGCCATCAACGGGGACCTGGTACATGTCCGGTAAGTGTGCTACTACACAAACAAACCCGATGCTGATATGCCCTGCTACAATAGGGGCCATCAATGGGGACCTGGTACATGTCCGGTAAGTGTGCGACTACACAAACAAACCCGATGCTGATATGCCCTGCTACACTAGGGGCCATCAACGGGGACCTGCTACATGTCCGGTAAGTGTGCGACTACACAAACAAAGGGCCTGGACTAAGGCCCTAATTTTTGTTCACTATTGAACTCGCGTTGTTCATGTGATACTCTTCTGTATTTCATTTAGTTAACTCTTGTGTTATGCACAGAACAAAAAACATTTTTTAACAACCGTTGTTGTTAACTGATACTTTTTAAATATATTTTTCAAGTTAATTTAATACAAATTCAAAATGAATTGTAAGAATCGTTTCAGGCTTTCTGAAAAAATAAAATAACTACTTGAAAACTCCACCATTGTGTTCACCAAATATGTAAGTTTAAGTGTTCATGTTATTGGAACATGTAGCATAAGAAAATTTCAGTATAAAGATTAGGTTTTCAGGAGATCTTAAATCTAGACTTCGATGACAAAGATATAAATGTTCCAAACAGTGCTTAGACATTTTCATTGGGATAAACCTACAACCACATATGAGGTGTGTCGTGGGAAAACCGGGCTTAATGCATGTGCGTAAAGTGTCGTTCTGGATCAGCCTGCGCAGTCCAAACAGGCTAATCTGGAACGACCCTTTACGCCTGCAGTGGATTTATGTATACAAGAGACTCTAGAAACAGAAAATACCATAAAAGCGGAAAGTGTCGTCCCGGATCAGTCTGCACAGGCTGATTTGAGATGACACTTTACGCACATGCATTTAGCCCGATTTTCCCACGAAACGCCACATATTAACTTGACTGAAAACTTTCTCTTCTTTGCTAGGTTTGATGGCTGGAAAGGTGCGTTTGATTACTGGTGTCGCTACAACGACAGGGACATCTTCCCCGTGGGCTGGTGTGCAAGGACTGGTCACCCCCTACAGCCTCCAGGACAAAAAGGTGTTGTATTCCATATCAGAGCAGTGTTGTTTTTTCTACTCAATTTGGGGCCGAAATAGGGCCCCATTTTTCTACTCAATTTTGGGCCGAAATAGGGCCCTATTTTTCTACTCAATTTGGGGCAGAAATAGGGCCCCATTTTGCTACTCAATTTGGGGCCAAAATAGGGCCCCATTCACAATGCCAAAAGTATTTTTTCCACAAATTTTCAACCAAAATTCACAATTGCTAGCAAGTTTACAACTCACTTCTTGTGTCCTTTATTTTTAGCTCACCTGAGCAAGAAGTGCTCGGTGAGCTATTGGTATAGTGGACCTCTCCAGCATCGTCCCTTTGCCGTCAACAATTTGGACCGTTATCACGATAAAGACTACATTTTTTTATTCAATCTTGTCCTAACTTGCACAGTTTGTGCATGACCATAAAATCTTGGTTGGTATTGATAATGGGCCAAATTGGACCCGAAACATTAGAGTTATGGCCCCTTGTTTTGCGAAAAAATGCAAAAATTGCCTTTTTCGTTCATTGAGACTTCATTTTTCTACCAATCTTGACCAAACTTCCACAGTTTGTGTATTATCAAAAGTTCACAGTAGAAGTCACCATTGGGCCGGATTAGGCCACAAACACCAGAGTTATGCCCCCTTTTTTGTTTGAAAAAAAAGGCAAAAATTGCCAGTTTACCTTGATTAAGACATCATTTTTCTTCCAATCTTGACCAAACCTCCACAGTTGTGTGTGACCAAAAGATTTCAGCAGGAGCCAAAAATGAGTATGGTTAGTCCACAGACTCAAGAATGATGTCCCCTTGTATGTGGAAAAAAAAGCAAAAATTGCCTTTTTTGTTCATAGAGACTTAATTTTTCTTCCAATCTTGACAAAACTTCCACAGTTTGTATGTGATCATACGACTGCAGCATAAGCCAACAGTGGGTCAGATTGGGCTACAAACTTCAGAGTTATGGCCCCTTTGTTAGTGAAAAAAATGCAAAAATTGCCTTATTCGTGCATCAAGATTTCATTTTTCATTCAATCTTTATAAAACTTGTTTTTATATAGAATGATTAATATGATTATATTAAAGGGTATACACTATGTTCAAATTCTATTGGTTACAACATTGTGTAATTACATCCTGATAGAATAAATTTACACATAATAGGTTGAAATGTTTGTTATTTTCACAAACAATGGTATTACAATGCTAATTTTCACAATTCAAAGGGCCCCATCCCCATTCACAAAGTACTGAAAAAAAAGCACTGCAGAGTTTCAACATTTGGCCCCATGGCTTAGAAAATTATCCACCTCAAACCAAGTCTTAAAATATTTACCAATAAAAAAGGCTGTAACATACGTGCTTTGATTTCCAATGGCTTTAATATATTACGACAAGGTTGAAGCTAAGAATTTTCATTGCCATATTCATATGAACCAAGTGTAGGAAGTTTTTAATATATTTTCAGACAATAGTGTTTGTTTGTGAGGCAGTTTACATCTTAAAGTAACATATTTTCTGTTATGGTGAGTTAAGAAATCAACATGTTTGTTTGTTTAAAGTGTGCTTTAATTTTTTTGGAAATGAAAAGTGCATTTCCTATATCATGATATTTGCATCTTAAAATGTATATAAAAAAAAACACCTCATATCTTCTTTTATAAAAGGTAATACTCCAGCCAAGACCAGTCGAGGGAGATTGTCCGACTCCACAATGCAGACTCTATCTCCCGGCAGTCGCAGTTCCACCCCCAGTCGCACCAAGAGCCCGTCCCCTATCCCCACCAGTCCCCTAGTCAAGGAGGAGCAAGTTGCCCCACAGGAGTCAAGCTCTGTCGTCACGGTAACGGAGCCTGACACCAGTTCACCATCTCCACCAACTGGTATGTTATATTTTGATTACTGTATGTGAATTCAGTCTATTTTTGTGGTTGGAAAAAATTGAATACCTGTTTGGAGATATTCATCAAGTATGTTTATTTGTGGTTATATGTGTTTGGTCTAATTTTGTGTTTGGAAATTTGATAATAATACAGTTGAAAAATTCAATATATTTATTCATATATATTTGAGCCTGTTTAAGCATTAAAAACTAAAATAATGGTCTGCATCCTCAGTTTTTTTTCAAGTTGTTTATGGCATGATATTGTATTATAAATATAAACATATACCTTGCATTGTTTGAAAGTATTGAGGAATGAGAACTAGAAAGAGAATCTGTTCTTTCTTATTTCATGGTGCGTATTCAACACCCATGGGTCTTTGATTATTTCAGTGTGCGTGTTCATCAACCACGGGTGTAACTGTGGCCCATACCTCAACCAACAGCGGGTGCTACAGCTGCCGTCGCAGTACGGCCCGGGCGTGATCAACCGGGTCCTATATGACGTTCTCAAAGGATGCATGGAGTGCGCATTCACAGAGAAGGTCGTGTACAACCTCATACCGGAGGGACATGGCCGCGTCGTCATTTCAGGTAGGTTGGAAATTAATGTGCGAGGATTTGTATTAAGAACAACAACATAAAAAAGACGTTTAAAAAAATCACTATAGATTAAAAGAAGTTTTAATTTTCTTGATTTAATAAAAGAGAACTGTATTATGTTTATATCTGCGACAAGTTTCTGCTGTTTGTTTGGGACCAAATAATTTGTCAGTCATTGGTTTGTTTTGACCGTTAATGCCAGGAGTGCAGTAAACTGTTTGTCCTGGCACTCTCTGACAATTGCCAAATAAGTCAGTATCCACAAATGTGAACATATATGGCTAACAAATTGTTCAGCTTCAGCTTTTTCTTCATCAATGTCTGTAAAGAACGCGAATAAGTAGTTTCAGTGTTGGAAGGTAAATTTAACGAAGGAAACTGTTTAAGAAGTGCTAGCTTTATTATGCTCACAAGATATGTCATGTGAATTTTATCTTCACAAAATGCACAGATGTTCTGAAAGAATTGGTTCTGTTTTACAGCTAGTCATGGACATAAGTCATACACTAAGCGGGTGATAGCCACAGAGAATGCAGAGGAGTTCTGGAACCTTCTGGAAAAGATTTTTGAAGAGCTTGGGTGCTGCGAAAACCTGTTTTCTACAAAACCTCTCAATCATGTCTGTCACAAATGCTCAAGAATTCGTTCAGGTGATAAATACTTTGTATTCCGAGCAATGGTATTTAATGAGCTATTTCTCCCATGATCATGTCGAAATGAACAATATTTTGTCATTGTTCAAATTATTATGGTGTTCGTTCAACATTTTCTTTACATCTGCTTTGAAAACTATGGTACCTTCTTCTTTTATCTGTCTGATGGTGCAAGAAAAGAACAACGGTGAAGCCAGCTTATAAACCATTAATCAATGAAAATGGCAAAAGGTTTTGAAGATAAAATATTTCTGTCATTACATGCAGTTTTAGTAATGAATATCATTGGGCATTTTCTTGCACATGTCAGTCCCGCCATGTAAATTATATTTCAAGGAATGTGTATATTAACACAGATTCTGAAGGCCAGCAGTCAGTCAGTGGGCGATCCAGCAAATCCAATCCTAGAAGACGTTGGTCGACGGAATCCGCAGAAAGTCTACGCCAGTTTAAGCCCCCGAAAGTTAGGAGATCTTACGAGGCAGAGGCCAGCTCAACCACTGTTGATACTAAAACTCCGCGTCCGGCAAATCCTGCTGATTGGTCGATCGATGATGTCGTCAAACACATTTGTGACACAGACGCTGCTTTGGCACCACATGCCGTTCTTTTCCGGAAACATGTATGGGGTTTTCTTTGTATGTTTTCCTTGCGAGTGAATAAACATCAGGTTATTATAAGGCTTGTAGCTACCGATGAGTGTGTGATTGGTTTGAACATTAATTTTCAAAAACATGCATTGGAAACATTTATACTGGTATGTACAAATACGAATTGTGGCTGCCAAAAAAATCATGTCAGTACTTACTGTATTAAACATTAGAAAATGAGTTCCTGAAACGCGCATTGGTGGTATCTTAAATTCAATAAATTGAGTTAATTAATTTATATGAACAAGTATTGATGACGATCATGGTGATTTTGATGATGTAAATGGTTATTATGAAGTTCATGGTGATGATGATGATGTTCATGGTGATGATGATGATAATGCTGTTTATTTTGATGGTGATGATGATGATGCATATGGTGATGATAATGATGTTCATGGTGATGATGCTGTTCAGGATGATGATCATGGTGATAATGATGTTCATGATGATGATAATGATGTTTATTGTGGTGATAATGATGTTCATGGTGATGCTAATGATGTTCAGGATTATGATAATGATATTCATGGTGATGATAATGATGTACATGGTGATGATGTTCATGGTAATGACAATTATGTTCATTGTGATGATAATGACGTTCATGGTGATGATGATGTTCAGGTTGATGATACTGATGTTCATGATGATGGTGATGTTCATGGTGATGATGATATACAGGAAGATGATAATGATGTTCAAAGTGATGATGATGTTCAGGATGATGATACTGATGTTCATGATGATGGTGATGTTCATGGTGATGATGATATACAGGAAGATGATAATGATGTTCAAAGTGATGATAATGATGTTCATGGTGATGATGATGATGATCAGGATGATGATATGATGATGATAATGATGTTTATTGTGGTGATAATGATGTTCATGGCGATGCTAATGATGTTCCGAATTATGATAATGATGTTCATGGTGATGATAATGATGTACATGGTGATGATGTTCATGGTAATGACAATGATGTCCATTGTGATGATAATGACGTTCATGGTGATGATACTGATGTTCATGGTGATGATGATGTTCAGGATGATGATACTGATGTTCATGATGATGGTGATGTTCATGGTGATGATGATGTACAGGATGATGATAATGATGTTCTTGGGGATGATAATGATGTTCATGGTGATGATGATGATGATCAGGAGGATGGTAATGATGTTCAGGATGATGATAATGATGTTCATGGTGATGATAATGAGGTTCATGGTGATAATAATGAGGTTCATGGTGATGATGAGGTTCATGGTGATGATAATGATGTTCTTGGTGATGATGATGATGTTCATGATGATGATGTTTGCTGTGATGATAATGATGTTAACATGATGATGATGAAATTAATGGTGATAATGATGATGATATTCTTGGTGATGATGATGATATGATGATGCTTCTATCTTTGTACACAGGAGATTGATGGCAAGGCCCTGCTGCTGCTGAACAGTGACATGATGATGAAGTACATGGGCTTGAAGCTCGGTCCCGTCCTGAAACTGTGTAACCTCATAGATCGCCTTCGACAGTGGAGATGAGGCAACCAGTCGACCACAATCTTGTTAGACCTGTGAGTTTTCACTGTGAGGGTGTTCAGCTTCTGGTGTTCTCTACCCATATTTGTTCTGTATTTTCATGTTTGAAAATATTAAAATGTAATGAGATGTTGACTGGACTGACCAATGTGTCGATTGTGTGCAAGTGTTGTTGCTTCATTTATGGCATGTTCATGTGTTCTTTTTTCTCAGTATTTGTACAAATGGTTTGATCTTGTTGTTATCTCTGATTCTCTGTTATATGTTACAATGTCTTGTACAGTTTCATTGTTCATGTTTATCATACATTGTTTGCCTCTGAAGAACCATTGTCATTATCGAAACATTGTTGCCTTCTCTTAACTCTGCATGATAATTAATTGCAATTACCTGTCTCAAAACCTCAAAATTAAAAGCTGAATTTTGTTCTTAGAATTCTATTTACATTAATTGTTTGAAAATGTTTTTTGAGGCTATAACTACAATAGCTTAATGCTAAGTATTGAGGTTACCTATTCAGTTTGTACAGTAACGGTATTAATTTGGAAGATTGACCAGAATATTCCAGTTTAATCTCATACCATTTTGATAGAATACCATTTTACATTTTAAATCTATGATTCTGTTACAATTCTGTACCATATTCATTGATACATGCTCTTTCTGTGCCTCAAGTGTATGTGGTTAAAATGTATGTGCCTCATGTGTATGCGGTTAAAATGTATAGGGCCTTTAATGTTACATCGTAGTTATTACGGGACGAAGTGATGTTGAATATTTGAAGACTATTTTGGTAGTGGGTCGGCCGTGTATTAAATATATGGATATTTTAAGGATCCTTGTTATTGTGTTGGACTAGCATCAGCTGAAAGTAAATGCTGAAAGCTGAAATATTTGGCAAATATGTTTTGCCTTTGTTGTTGTACAGTAGAACTAGTATACATGTACATAATTGTTTTGCATTCAACTAAATGCACATTTGCTCATGTAACAGCTTTTCCTACAGAATTTCAATCTTTTAACTCGAAAATCCATAGAATTCCTGTCAAAGAGTTTTGCTTGGCACATGTTATATACCCAGTCAAGTATGGTAACCATTTTGTTTATTAATAACTAGCAATGGTGTGGTAGTTGTTTCTGTTTTGTCCTTGAGTTATGCTGTGTTTTATATAAAAATCTACATGTGGTAATTTTAGCAAAGCATGGTTGTTTTTTGCACAATGAACTACTAAATCTACTGTCATGATAAAGCCTTGGAAATGTTTAAGTCAGTTTGTGAGCAAATTATGTCATTTCCATAGATTCTTATTTAAATAACTTGTTTGCCTCTTGCCTCTTATTTCTTTCAAGATCTCATTTTTTGGTTGGCAGCCTAAGTCGTGTGTAGTAGGTTTGAGGCATGTCGTGGGAAAATAAGGCTTAATGCATGTGTGTAAAGTGTTGTCCCGGATCAGCCTGTGCTCTCCGTACAGGCTAATCCAGGACGACACTTTCTGCTTTTATGGTATTTTCTGTATAGACGTAGTCTCTTCTAAACATAAATCCACTGTAGGCAGAAAGTGTCGTTCCGGATTAGCCAGTCTGATCCGGAAGGACACTTCACGTACATGCATTAAGCGGGGTTGTCCCTTGACACACCTCATGTATTGAATTACCTGTCGGGGATTATTATTTATTTACAAATGTAATTTACAGTACAAGCTTAAATTTGTGAATATTCTTGTGTTAGAAATTGTATCTGTAGAAGAGTTGGTGTGGCATTTCAGCTTTTTTGCCTGCTTGGCTCTTTTTTTATCCCCCCGAAGTAGAGCATATGTTAGTCGTACCATCTGTCTGTTCATCCGTCAATGGGTGGTTGGGTGGGTGGTATGTGTCAGTTCGACTTAGTTGTCACAATGGTGTTCGGTGTATGTGTGTGAGAGCGACCATGTGTGCATCTGTCCAATCTTGTCCGGACTGTGACTTCATCATTTATCAGAGAATTTTATTCTGCCTTGCCACAAATGTTCACCATCTGGAGATGACGTGTCGCCCCTATGACTTGTATCCCTAGCTCAAAGGTCAAGGTAACACTTTAGAGGTCAAATATGGTCATAATACAGCTTGTTCAGACTGTTAATTCATTATTCATCAAGGAATTTTAAAATAACTTGCTACAAATGTTCACCATGTGGTGATGGTGTGTCGCACGCAAAACCTGTGCCCTTGCTCAAAGGTCAAGGTCACTCTTAAATGTAAGAGGTCAAATATTGGCATAATACAGCTTGTCTGGACTGTAATTTCATCATTCATCAGGGAATTTTAAAATAACTGGCCACAATTGTTCACCTGCAGACAGTGTGTTGCATGCAAGACCTGTGTTCCTAGCTCAAAGGTCAAGGTCACACTTTGAGGTCAAATATCAAATCTTGGGTATAATGCAGCTTGTTTGGAGTGTTAATTCATCAGGGAATTTTAATAAAACTTGTCAAAAATGTTCACCATGGGGAGATGGCATGTCACATGCAAGACCTGTGTCGCTAGCTCAAAGGTAAAGGTTACACTTAGAGGTCAAAGGAGAGGATCTGTTTGTTAGGAAATATGATTTTAAAATAATTACAATACAAATTGCTTTCTTGACAATGGGCTCAACATGTTGCCAACAGGCATCTAGTTTTCATAGCTTAGAGAATGGGTCTGGTACCTATCGGATTGGGAATTTATGTCATGAAAACTTGCTAATTGGGAAAATTGGTGAAGATATTTTAATTAATACATGTGTAATTACTTAGGGGTATATTGGTTGAATTCAGTATTTTTATGGTGTTTATCCATAAAAATTTATTCTGTAGACAAGAGGAGGTAACTATCAAGGATTTCGTTTGAGTAATTGCCCTTTTTTCAAATTAGATTTTTAGATTTAGGTCAAATTTCACACTAACTATAAGAGGTGTTGACTTGAAACTCAAAATACTTGATCACAGTTATGAACCCATTCTGTAGACAAAATGGGGTAACTATATCTAGGATTTTTGTGGAGTTATTGCCCTTTTTTCAACTTAAAATTTTAGCTTTAGGTAAACTTTCTCATGATCTATAAAGAGTTATTGACTTGAAATTCATCACACTGATGAACCCTGTCTATTAACCAAAGGTCTGAATACTATCAAATACAAGAAAGTCGAGCATCCAGCACCGTTAGGCGGTGCTCTTGTTGGATTTGGGAATGGGTCCCTTTACAGGACCCTGTCAAATAAGGAAAAAATCACTGGTCATTTGAAACTTTCCATCTAATCACCACAGCTTTGTTCTCTTAGTTTACTGGTATTGATTGAGACTAAGAAATAATATAATAATAGTGTGTGTTTAACTGGTAAGTCATGAAAGTTGTTGACTACATGTACATTGTCCATTTTTCAGCAGATAACATGTATTTATTTTATGTTACTGAAGTGTTTTAACTGAGGTTCTTTGTATGAACACAGATATATTAGTGCAGAAATTTTATATCTGCATTTATGAATTTAGGAATAGTTTGTGGTTATTTAAAAAAAAAATTGCAAGTGAAATATGAGGAAGGTACTTTTTAAAGTAAAATAACAAAAATGATGGTAACACACGTGAATTATCATTTGGAATATGTAGTGTTATTGTTGAAAACACTTGTGGTGTTTAGTAAGAAATAAATGATGGTTCATAATTCCAGATGAACAATATTGTTTGCGTATTTTCATATAAAATTTTCATGTTATTTAATATCCATGTCAATACATCTTTACATTGCGCCCTGGAAATTGTTCTAAGTCATTCATAATGAATACCTGATGCGTATTGTATACATATGGTGCATAAACATACAATTACTGTACACATGTGTTTCATTTATGTGTCGTATACGTTGTGGCTCATTGTACATAATTGATGCGTGCTGTTATTTTGCTTGAATTGTATATATATGATCTGTGGAAGGAACTTCATAATGTAATTTCAGTCAATGTATATTTTACACCATTAGCATATTTTCAAAGGTTGGTTTTGCAAAATATATCTTCATGTCTGATATTTGTAGTCAATATCTTAGCAAACAGTGATCAACAAAAGTAAACCTGGGGGATTTCAGTAGATGTAGAATCCTGCTTTTTGATGCAAGCAAATTGAAATGTACACATATTTTACTCGAGCAAATTGAAATGTACACATATTTTACTCGAGCAAATTGAAATGTACACATATTTTACTCGAGCAAATTGAAATGTACACATTATGACATATTTTACTCCAGCAAATTGAACTGTACACATATTTTACTCAAGCAAATTGATATGTACACATATTTTACTCAAGCAAATTGAAATGTACACATTTTACTCAAGCAAATAATCTGCCTTGCAATTGTTTTCCAGTTGCCAACTTAAAAGCACTAGAAAATAATAATTTTGTTTCACATGTTTGGCTTTTTTCGAACTTAACCGTTATTAACACACATTACCATTTGCAGAGCTTTTAACTATTATGCAAAAACAAAAGTTCAGTGACAATTTGACCTGTTGAAATCAAGCCAGAGGTCAGTAACATTTGACTCTTGGTTTTCAGGTTTTCAAAATCTACTGAAATCCCTGTTTACTAAACCTGTATTAAGGACATTCGCAACAAAAAGAAAATAATTGGGTTAATTTCTCCTTTTGCTTCATTATTTCTTTACTGTATATAGGTTACAGTATACTAATTTCAATCAATAAATATAAATCTGTGTAAGTCATTAAGTTCCAGTAAATGGTTAAAAGTTAACAAAGCATTAAAATAATCAAAAACACACGTATACAATGTATTGCCAAACAAATTAGTTAAAAAAGATCCATAAAAATATATATATTCTATTTTGGCAATTGATACGTTGTTTACGTAAACACGAAACATGAAAAAGGCTACATAGGTACCCTATTTAAAGTCCAATATTTCCCGAACAGTATCGGTGACCCATTCTTTTTATTAATGTTTTGGTGGAAGTATACATTGGTGCATGTATGTGCGAAAATTCAAGAAAATCTGTCGTTTGGAACAAAATATATTGATGCATAATAAATGACTTTACAGACGGTATTAAAAGTACCCATTTGACCTACTTCAATGTCCAGTCAAATTCCTTATTTTAACAGTAATTGTAGATAACGCATTTTTTTATTACCAAAATACACTTGTGTATTTCCAAACAAGACACGTAAAATATCAGTTGAAAGAAACATAACCTTGTATGAAAAATAGCTCTCCTATATACTTTAAACGGAAGCAAGTTAAAACGGCCCCAAATTAAAACGGCCCCAAAATAGTTGAAACGACCACAGTTACTAAATAAATGTGGTTAAAACGGCCCCATATTATTTTAGCGATTTTAGTAGTTCCAATTTATGTGCAAACAACACAAAAATGGTAATATTTGTTTATTTCAGTTTATTGCATAACAATTAACCTGAAGCATACCACAAGAAGAATACAATACTGAAAATATATATCGATCACAAAAAATATAAATAGTCTTTGGAAGGTTAAGATGTGTACCTGAATATTAAAGTAATTTTGAAATAAATCGATTATAATAAAAAACATTTACACATATATGCTATCCTGAAAAAAACCCCTCTGTAGATTAATTTTGAAATACAGTGATCATAATAAATAAACATTTAAATATATTTATTTTCTGGATCACATGTGTACCTGAAACAAAAACTATGAATTACATTAATAATATGTACATTATTGTCATTTTTATAACTCATCATCACTGATAGATCATCATCGTTCATCTTCGCTCAACATCGATCTATCCGCTCTGTAACTGAAAAAAATAAATAAGAAAATTGGAATTATAATTAAAATTGATATAGTTATACAAATATGGACTTTTGAATGGATATATATATATTTATTTATTTAGTTTGACATATTGTACATTATAAGATATAGATAAGAATAATAAATAAATAAATAAGGCATTGTTATGGAGTAAGATAATAATTGGTGAATTTACATTACCTGTTCCATGCATCGAAAAATGTTGGATAGAGTAACTTAGCGAAATCATTTTACCAAAAAATCATAAAAACGGTGTTATATTGAAACGCTGTTTTATTGTATTTTTCAAACAGTTGACAATAATGTTGAAAATCAAAAGACATATTTGAATTAAGTTAATAAAAAGTACATGATGTATTAATACACGTATATACATTCGTTTTACATTAGTTTTAACACCATTAAAGGATTGCTGGTATATATGAATTCGTTATAATCCCGCTTTACAATCAATAAACATTAAAAGTTAATAATATCCATTTTATTGTTTGAGTTAGGGAGTTGGATAAATTTATGAACAGATGGTTTTTCATAGTAGTATTTTTTTAAATAATGTTCTAGGGTCAGACAACCATTTACATATTATCACATAATTTACAGTTTACAGTTTGTCCATTACTCTGCACTTACACTATTTTTTCCATTAATAAAGATATTTCTGTTTATTTGTCACCAGATTTTATAGGTCTTCAATATCTGAAGAGCTGAGGTGAGGGTTTGTAGGTGTCACCAATTAGGCTGTTATCAGTATGTGCTAGATATGGGGCACTTTAAGGGTGATAGTGACACGTTTATTACACTTTTTATTGATGATTAATGCCAAAACAAAAATAAATGGAAAATAGTAATTTTAAACAAATATATGACTGTATATATAGAACATGATACATGACTAACTTAAGTATGTAACGAACAAGATACATTAAGAAATTGATTAATTTAATTAAGAAATGAAATAATTCATACATAGAATAAAAACAACATAAACAATTAACTTACAATAAAATAATATACAATAAGATAAAATAAGATCAAATCAATAAATTGATTATTTATAAACTATTAAGATAATTAAATATTAAGGAAGCAAGTTTTATGTTTGAATCTTCCAACTATTTAGAAATAAAAACAAATTAATTTCGATTGCCTTAAAATATTACTAATACTTAATACATCGCAATCATATTCATAAAGTAGTACGTACAATGATCACAGGAGACAGCCTTCTCAGCATCAGTCACTTCACAACCACAGTCTATTACAACTTCGAATCTAAAACCGATATACATGTATTATACAATTTAAAATCCCAACGTAATAACTAATTTTGATTTGTTCACAATTTGATCATACATGAAAGGACGTTTTAACCATATGTGGGGCCGTTTTAACCAAATGTGAGGCCGTTTTAACCATATTCGAAAAATGTGTGGCCGTTTTGACCACTTTTGGGGCCGTTTTAACTTGGGGCCGTTTTAACTGTAATCCTTTTAAACATTGATAAAAAAATCCAAACTGAAAAAGGGGCTTCGACAGGTACCGTATTAAAATCCCAAAATTTCCGGAACAAGTTTTAGTTTCAGTATACAATGATGCGTGTGTATGAGAAGTTTCAACAAAATCTGTCGTTTGGAACCAAAGATATTCGCATATTTGATAAATTATTGATGTTTTTACAGGCATATTTAATGCATAATTAACCTTGTTAAGCGTCCATTAAAAGTCATTTATTAAATGACAGCTGTATATAAAGCACGTTTTATCATTAAACTGCACTTGTATATTACCAAACGAAACATTAAAAAAAAAGATCCATTTAAAAATCTCAATCTTTGTTTGAATATGAACGCTTATATTACTCAACATTCTAAGTAACACACACTCAAAAAGGGTCTTCGACAGGTACCATATTTAAAATTCAATATTTCAGGAAAAAGGCCGGTGACCCCTATTTTTTAAGACTGTTTTAGTTTTAGGATACATTGATGCATGTTTGTGCCAATTTTGAAGAAAATCTGTCGTTGGAACAAAAATGAAGGAAATTGTTGCAAACGTCTTTAAGAAGAGCTAGATGCTTGTTTTGCACTGTGTTATTGGCTAATAGCAGCGTGAGTCTACTCATATGGGTGTCCTATTTTAACCTCTGCAGCAGACAACCACCAAAACCTCTTTTATGAACATGTAATCCTGCTGAATATTATGTGCTTGTTTAATGCAATTTTTTGCCCCCGGCATCTTGATGCTGCTGGCCTATAGTAATTGTCCTGTCCATCCGTCCGTACTTACCGTTTCGTCCAGCAACAACACCACTTACTACAACTCTTGGATACTTACACAGTTGTTGCTTATGACCATTTTTGATCCACCCATATTACTCAACATCCCCTTGACCTAATTTGGACATAATTTCCCAACCTCACTTTGACCTTTACCTATTATGGACTTAGAATAATTCAAATGGGCTATTTATTGGTGAATTATATTTTACCATTTCATCTAGCACCAACACCGCTTTCTACAACACTTGGATACACAGTTGTTGTTTATGACCATTCCTAATCCACCCATATCACCCAACCTCCCCTTGACCTTGACCTAATTTGGACATAATTCAAATGGGCCTTTCAGCACCAACTGGGGGCATGCGTGTTCATAAAAAAAGCATCCTAATCCATCAAAGAAATGCTTTGGCTTATAACTTTGTTACTTTATATAACGTTTTGTGGGTACATAACATCCGGACCTTTGGTGCATTTCAGTATCTGTATCATGTTTCCATGAATAATGATTGTTCATGAAAAATCATTCGGAAAGTTTGTATCACCTGAAATGTTCTTCTCAATATTTCTGACTGTAAATATATTGGCATGATATTTTCCTCTCTCATATTTGGTTTCATAGTGTTTTTGTACATTCATAATTATGTTATTGTAATTACCTGCATATTTTAAGGTGATGAATTACTGGTATATAGGGCTGGATTCACTAATATGGTGATGCATAGTATTACTCTGTCAAAACACAACCCATTTTGCAACTTGAGGCAAAACAAATTCTTTCTCTAAACAAAAGTTGGCCTGTGTTTTGAAAAAATATTAATAAAAAGTGTTTATTGTGTACAATGTACAGTAAACGCTACATGCATGTATATATGCAAGTTCATGGGGAAAATCTTAAGTCATAATTAAGATAACATAAGAATTCTAATAGTATTTTTCATGTGAACCTGAAAGTCGGTATTTTAAACATTTTTTAAATATGGCAAAATAAGAAGTATTCGTTGTTTTGGTGGGGGTTTTTTAGAATAAAAAAACAGTTATGAAAAAATAAACTTGAAACGAACCAGCCACAGATTTAAATAAAGAACGTTATGATTGTAAGAAATTTACTTACCGGTAAGTTTTTGCTAAGGAGCTTTATAAATATGGGCCCAGGTAGATATCATGTTTATTTTCTATTGATGTGATTGTGTCCCTGACTTACCCAATATTCGCACTGTTTACATATTGGATTGTGTGCATGTTCCTGTACATGTATACATTTTTGTCTTTGTTACTTGTCATTTGACGTTTGTTATCTGTTAGGATTTCTGCCTTGGTCCGTATAATCGCTGGACCAGACTGTGTATAGACACATTAAATCTAGTTTCATAGCATTTGCTTTTGTCTTGGTTTTCAACCACTAAGGTCGTTCGTCACGTGTGTGTTGAATTTTTTATTGTGTGTTGACTAGTATTATCTCCTATAATGTCAGCCGCCCCCAGAAGACTTGTTGGCTTAAACACGAGAGATGCACTAGCGCCAGTTAGAGAAGCCAATTTCAAAGCCGCGACCCCCTGCCTTTTAGTGCACGGTGTAGAGCACGTATAGTACACTGTACCTCAGTAAAACATCTGGTGTGAAAGACGAGCCAGTAGGTTAGAACGGTATTGAACAGGGACCTGCCATATTTGGGATATGAACCAGTGTATCCACTAGACTACGGAGTAGCGTATTCTCGTATGTATGTCTTGTTCAATTTCAACATGTCCTGGCATCTATGTGAACCCAAAATGACATAGAAAAAACTGAACATCGTCTGATATAGTACAAAACCACTGTCCTTGTAGAAGTCCGTCATTTTATCTCACTTAACACATACGTAGTTACGCACACGTGTAGAAAGAATTTCATGAAATGCTGACATTCCAAAAGACAAATTATAGTCAAATGTTAGCAATCATTGATTAGCAATAAAAATTACCAAAATGACATAAAATGTGTATCAATATTTTTATAGATGTATAATTTCTTGACTAGGTGTTTGGCCGCTGATTTTCAATGCCATAGTTACCGGTAATGAACCAAAAAAGGAAGTCCTCTGTAGCTAACTTACGGACAGCAGGAACGATTCAATTACTTCAAAATCATCAAATACGCAACATAAGTCATTTCGCATTACTACTGCAGGTGTTACGTTTGGAGACTACCGCATGAACCCACAAAATCTCCTAAGCCGCACGGTGAAAACAACGTCCTAGACAAACTTATCGGCATGTTGACTTTTATTGATATTTGGATGTGACAAACCTCATAAAAACTAACTGTACGATTGTTTTCGCTGTCATCTCGATACTACTATCAATCAAATGTAAGGCCTTTCCTGCAAAGGCCAACATTCAGCTGCATGACGTCCCAAAACCAGCCTCCTGGCACCTTGCGTGTTGTGCGATACTAACACGAAAGTTAGTGATTTCTTACCTTTGTCATTGGGTTGGTGTGCGATTTTGTGAAGATTGCTACATGGCCATTGCCACACCCTGTACGTCGGTAAACCAATTTGCAGATGATAAATCAAATTTCAGAGAAAACATGTCGGACAACTTACTTATTACCATAATTTATTTACAAAAACTCGTATCAGTTTCAATATTTAAAATATCGCACAATATACAGTGATATTTTGTACGTATTATGCGATGTTACAATCGTTTCCTAAGGGCAATTATTTGGCCAAATTAGTATGAATTTGGTTAAGAATGTAGAAAAAATCGGCAAAGTTGGCAATATTTTATGTAAAAAAAGTAATGATCAATTCGTGTTTTTGCAATTATTAATGTACGACCTAAACGTTTCAGCCATTCTTCTTTGCATATCTGCTTCATGCGTTGTTTAAATGCACCAAACACGCAGTATATTGTTATTTTCGTGGGACAATATAATGTAAAATTGATAAAGCCCTAACTTTTAGGTGATAAAGTCCAAACTATTTTTTTTAACTGAATGGATAATAACCAAACTTGTACAAGAGTGCTTTATGTAAATGCAATAAATGTATGCATTTAAACCATTTTGAGCGAGATTTTAACATTGTTGACAATAAAAGTTCACTAAAGCATAGTGCAGCAATTTTATGAAGGTAAACATTGTTAAGGTTCTTACCACAGTAATACTTTACTGCTGAAGAAATTTTCAAAGGGACTGCCAATATAAAAACTGGAAAAAGTGCGGGACCAGAACTGATCTTAATTGAATTTATAATAAATGGCAGAGATGAACTTACTCCGTATTTGCTTAAATTGTTTAACACAATTTATGTCTTGGATATTTTCCAGATAAATGGACCGAATGTCTTATTGTACCTTTACATAAGATAGAAGATTTAAATGACCCAAATATTTTTAGATTGATAACTATGTTAGGTGTCATAGGTAAATTGTTAACAAATTTGATTAAAAATAGGCAATCAAACTGGGCTGAAAATTACCATGTTTTGCTGGAAGCACAAGCTGAATGTCGAGCGAAAATGCGAACAACAGATGACGTATTTGCCCTTCAATGTCCGCATACATGAGTAGGAAGCATTTTAACACGCCTATATCAATACCACTTGCACCTTTGAGTACAATATATCCTCCATGTCATTGATATACAAAGAAAAAACAATCGGGAACAAAACACTCGCCTTGTCTTAGACCTAAATGACTCCCAAATGCAGTTCCGATATTATTATGATGTCTTACTTTTGTGTACACATGAGTATACATTGCTTTTATAACTGTAAAACGTCGTCCTCGAATACCGAGTCTGTATATTCTGTACCAAAGATATCCCTTACAATGTAATCAAATGCCTTTGTAATGTCAATAAAACAACAATAAAATTGCTTATTTTAATTTAAAATATGTTATTAAATGGTGAAGGACAAATAGGTGTCAAAATCAGCACACATAATGACTTTATATTATCGGAGACAGGGATACTTAACTGTTTAACTATGAGTAAAATGAATATGATAAAGTAGTGGTTTAAGGTGATCTGTGATCCAGAACATAAATTCGTTAAAATGATATAGAAAATTATTGTAGACGATATTGAAAGTAATCCCTAAAAACCAACTGGGCAAGTCAAGTGAAATGAAATCTAAGTTCATTGGGATTCTATCATGTCTACTTCGCACAAGGTGTTGGTAATCTCAATGGTTTCTTTTCTGTGTTTAAGCAAAGAATTACTGACACTTTTGTCGAAGGTGTAGAAGGACGCATAAATGGCTCTCCAAGGGCATTATTTTATAGAAATATCTTCTTTTTTGAACTTCAATTTTACCATAAATGGGTTAACATCGAGAAGGGAAGGTGGAATAGTACCGATATTAGTTATATAGTGTTTGCCCAGTTTGCCCTGTTCTTGAAGATAAATATCACTTTTGAATGTAACATCTACTAACAAACAAGACAAAAATACAATACATATATCAGTGTATTATAGACGTCACCCTAGCATGTTAAAAGCCACAGAGTTATTTTCCTCATAGAATCCTAAGTTACTAGCTGTTTATGCATGTAGAGCTTTTGAAATGACAAATACTGTCAGTGCATGATGATTCATGCTATTTTATTAAGTTACATGCAATACAGATCACTTTTATGAATACTGTGCATATTACTTTAATGTTTAACTTATATATAATTTTTGCAAAGCATGAGAATACAGTACCGATAACTTTCACGTATTACTTAAATTTAAATTATTTTTGTAAAACATGAGAATACAGTACAGATCATTGTTATGTATAACTACGATAAAAAATTATTTGTGTAAAGCATGAGAATACATTACAAATCACTTTTATGTATTGCTAAGATATCATTAAGACAAATGTTCTGACCAAGTTTCATGAAGATTTCTAAAGTGTTGACAAGCTTTTTCTTCAATTTGACCTAGTTTTTGACCCCACATGACCCAGATCATGTTTGTAAAGCATGATAATACAGTACTGATTACTTTTGTGTATTACGTAGATACTAATAGTTTTTGTAAAGCACGAGTATACAGTACATAATACTTTTATATAGTACGCGCAGATATATATAATGTATTATTTCTCTTTCTTTAAGCATGATAATATTATTTGTTCCTATTTGTATAATTGTTAGTCATGACGATCATGGGCCATGTTGGCCTTATTCGTTTTTTATATGCTACATGGTACAATTTTTGAATAAACAATTTTTTTTTCTATTACATATAATAAAAATATGAATATGTAATGAAAATATGTAATGAAAATTTTAACTAACTACCGGGTATACATATGACGACCTAAGTCTTACCTGGGCGTTGTTTTGCCTGTAACACGCGACTTCAATTACACAGGTGGTTGAGAGAAGTCGGAAGCGGCGTACGCCCCCCCCCCCCCCTCCATAAAATTGTCGAAAATTCGATTTTTAAAAACCTCATAACCACTTGGACATTTTCACAGTGTCACTTCTAGCTACTGGCCGAATCTCGCTGATTCTACGCCCGTAAAGGTGTGTGCGTGTGTAGCGAATTTGTATATAGTGCACCGGGATTCTCACCCATATGGACATCGGCCCCAGAAGACTTGTTAGTTGAGTTACGGGGGATAGTGCGAGATACAGGAGACACCCCGTTCCGAAGGCGACACTGGGTCTTTTAGTGCCGCCTGGTGTGAAGCACCTAGTACACTGCACCTCAATTTAACGTCTCATGTGAAAGACGAGTTAGTAGGTTATGGTGTAGCGGGGACTCGAACCTGCGACCCCTGGGTTGTGAAGCCATGTAATTTGCCCAACGTTTGATAATTGTGTAGTGACCAATATGCCTGTACAGGACGGTCTGGGGCGTATGAATTAATGCACACGACTTTGTAATAAGCCTAATTGATATAACAAGATTTATAACAACTATCTTTCGTAAACTAGCTTACAATCCATGTTTATCTTCTTATCAACAAAGGCGTGTTGTTGCTTTAGTAAGTGTTGCTATATGTTGTTGCTTTAGTAAGTGTTGCTATATGTTGTTGCTTTAGTAAGTGTTGCTATATGTTGTTGCTTTAGTAAGTGTTGCTATATGTTGTTGCTTTAGTAAGTGTTGCTATATGTTGTTGCTTTAGTAAGTGTTGCTATATGTTGTTGCTTTAGTAAGTGTTGCTATATGTTGTTGCTTTAGTAAGTGTTGCTCTATGTTGTTGCTTTAGTAAGTGTTGCTCTATGTTGTTGCTTTAGTAAGTGTTGCTCTATGTTGTTGCTTTAGTAAGTGTTGCTCTATGTTGTTGCTTTAGTAAGTGTTGCTATATGTTGTTGTTTTAGTAAGTGTTGCTCTATGTTGAAATTAACATAGAGCTCCTTTAACATGTGCAACTTGGTGTAAAATAATGTAAACATAGCACGCATGCAATTATATTTTATTACATACGTTTACATTATTATGCGGAAACATGAATACGTTACAGTTCTTATATTGCTAATCCATATAGAAAAAGGTGTTCCAAAAGTTATAGTACGGGTGGGGTTCGAACCCACGCGGACATTCGTCCATTGGAACTTAAGTCCAACGCCTTAACCACTCGGCCACCGTACTGATTACGGAAGCGGCCAGAAACAAGATTTATAATCATAAATGAAATTTTGACATCTCTGTTTGTGTGTTGATAATGCTTTTCAAACTAACATATTTAAAATGATAGATTTACCAAATTGAAAAACCTGGAAATTTTAATCCAAGTAACAATTTTGACCTAAATATTGTACACGCACTAATCCGTAGTGACGTACGAAAACGGAAGTAAACAGTTTTGGTATCCAAGATGGCGACGACCATGGAATATTTTGACAGTTTGTAATGCGTCTGTTAAAAGTGATTGAGAATTTAAATTGATGTATGGCTAATTAGATACGGATTTAATTTATGCCTAAAACAAACGTATACCATGCAAAAAACCTGCCTTTTGTGGACATATTCTTGGCAGATGGCACATAATAACCGTATAAGTTCATTCAATATCAAGAATACCTAAGTGATCTTTGTTTGAAAATCAATAACCATAGAAAAAGAAAACACGCCTAATCGTGGACGGAAATATAGAACTGGAAAATCTTAAAATAATTGTTTGGTATAAAATATAAAATATATAGCTTTATAGCTACAATTGATGTTTAGCCTAATGGGTAATTGTGTATCTTGTGTTAAAAAGCGGAAAGAGCCAAAAAGGTAAGTTGTGTGGTTAATAATATATCTTATTAATCATATTATTTTTATAGTATAGAGTTATCCAAAATCCTTCACCTGTATGACGTCATTTTGCATAATTACCTTCCAGGGCTGCGTTCAGCCGAGCTGGAATCGCATTAGTTAGTCGCCATTTGTTTTAGTGTTTTCCTCGATTCGAATGTTGACATTAGATTTTACATGGATTTCAGCATACATCACGTATTTAGTAAAAAGTTTAATATCTTAATATCTTAATACTGTTATTTAAGCTTGGAAGAGTTCAATAATGGACACAAGTAACAAGGATGCCCAGTGTCCAGCATAAGTAAAACACTAAACAGTAACCTCTTTTCCAACAGTAGCCTCTTTTCCTGTATATTCGGCCACTTAAGAGCTAAACTGCTTTTATACACTAAATGAGTACAATTCCAACACCAGTGAGACTTTTATCTATAAATTTAAGGTCTGTCCTACTAAGTAAAGGCCAGATAATGTAGAGATCCGCCATTCATTTAGTTACTGACCAATTCAAGGAAGGCACCCTAGCAACCCTAAATTTGTCCGATGTTTCCAATCATTTGGTTCAGTCTTCATATTGATAAGAAAACACTAAACTCATTAGAAGCATTCTTTATTAAACTAACACACTCTAGCATACTGTTTGAAAATGAATGTTTACACAATTCTTGGCATATTCACAAAGTGTGTGGCAAGTTCTTTTTAAAATCTTAATTTTCTCAGACAAAATCTGAAATTTGCAATTTTTAAAACAAAAAACAATGTTAATGTGATAGAATTGTCTCAATACAGATAACTATCACAAGTTTTATAAGAAATAGTAGTTAATTTCAATTATCTGGGGGTGGCTGAATCTATAGGAATGGCTGAATCTATAGGAATGGCTGAATCTATAGGAATGGCTGAATCTATAGGAATGGCTGAATCTATAGGAATGGCTGGCGTGTGACTTTACTGACTATACTTTTTTATGATAACTGACAGCTTTTGTTCGTTAACACACTTATAGCGGACTTAAAACTGACTTTTTATGCTATAATTACTGAAAGATGATGTCTGGATAAAGTACATATATATTCAGACAGTCAGGTTTCCAAATGTGCTATTTATTCTAGAGTATCGTACAAAAAAATGGTATCGTAGAGAGAATAATATCTCAAGAATAAGGGATGATCATTAATTGTGCTTGTTTTAATAAAACTTTAAATTTAAAGATGACATGATATACTGGTACTATTTTCTCCATAATAATGTTGATCTATTTAAACATTAATTTATGTACATTTTTAATTAAAAAAAAAGTTCTGTAAGCATTCCAGTGTTTAAACAATGTTTGTTGAATAGCACAATTTAACAAACATTGTTTAAACAATGGAATGGTTACAAAACTTTTTTTTATAGAAATGTACATCAGGGCTTGCATTAAGAGAAGTTTGGGAGTAATTTACTCCCAGATTTTGTCACAGGACTTCCAAAATTTGCAGCCTTGGAAGTTGCAGAACTTCCAAAATTGCAGCCAAGGAAGTTCCATCACGTATTTAAAGGATGAACATGTTAGAAGAAAAATGAAGAAATGTATCTAAATGTATACCGCTTTCACTCATAAATTGGCATATGAACACTTGATGAAAAATAACTGGCCTTAAAAAACCTTGAATTTTAAACTTACTTTCATTTCTGAAATGCTCAGGGCTCAGGACTTAAGTAGTGCAAAACTGTCAAAACTTCCAAATATTATGAGCAAAACTTCCAAGATCAGAGGACAGGAATTTCAAACTAACAGTTTTCAAAAGATAATGAAAGCCCTGGTACATATATTAATGTTTTATAATACAAATGCACATTTTCTGTCTGATTTCAGAAATGTTACATTGGCAGTGCTTGGGTTGGACAGTGCAGGCAAGACCACAACTGCTAAAGCCTTGCTTGGAGGTAAGAACAGTGAACTGTCTGATCTTTTGCAAGATTGTGTGCATGTTCATGCAACTAAATTTTTGTTTCTCCCTTTTTTGTAAAGCTGTCTTGTAATAATCAACCTTAACTGCATTTTTGAGATGTTTTATAATCAGAATTATGTATTTCAAGTGGTTGAAAATTTTCTCAAAAGAGGATAGTTTGAATAATTTTTGTTCGAATTTGAATTTATTGTTTGCATTTACTATTATGTAAAAGTTACATTTTCATTCAAAAAGTACAAACAATTGCATGTCACACAAAGACTGTTCAAGGAAAAAGGGATTAGCGGTTTTGGAAGTTTTGGTTGCAATCTTCTAATGTATGACAGTAAAAACATCTTTGTAATTGCTGTAAAATATTATTTAAATATAAGAAACTGAATATGTTAATGTATTCTATATATAAATAGATAACTTTAAAAATTAAAAGTCAGTACATTGCACTAACATATTTTTTCGACTACAGCTATAAATGTAATGAACATGACACGTTTATATGTTTCATGTATAAAAAATATTTTTGGCGATAAACATGGTTTCGATGTAGATGTTTCATACATCATTCTCAGAATCCCTGGAGACGGCACCCACAGTTGGCTTCAACAGGGAGCAGATAACGTTTGCCAACTATGAGATGACCCTGTATGACCTGGGCGGGGGTCGCAGGATCCGCGACATCTGGAAGGACTACCTCAGTGAGATATACGGCATCATCTATGTCGTGGACTCCTCGTGTCCAGAACGGTTCCCGGAAGTGAAGGAGTCTCTGGAAAACCTGCTGTCCAATGAACAGGTGGCTGGAAAACCTTTGCTGGTGTAAGCTTACCTTGCCTTTCTTAATTGGCACTATTTATGTGTTGTTGTTTATTTTTTGCGTTTTTTTTTTTTTTTACATTCAGAATCATTTAATTTACAAGAGAGAGAATAATAAAAATAACTTTTCAAATGTAAATTTTGGATGTTATTAAAAATTCATTACATGTATAGAGAATACTAGGTTAGTGTTGAATACAGGTAAGTTTATTTAGCTCGGCTTAAAAAACCTAAACCACGAGCCTGGGCGAGGTTTTCATGCTGAGCAAATAAACTTATCTGTATTCAACACTTACCTGGCATTCTATTTATCCCATCATTTAATGCCTTATTATGAATACAGCTAAGTTTATCCCACGGATCGTTATCTCGTCATGCTGGCATGACGATGGGATAAAATTATGTGAGTTGTGACTGTTATGTTAATCTAACCAAAGATAATGTAGTGTGAACATAATTTGTTACATGTTAAAATGTACACATGCCTGAACATAACCTTAAAAATCAACTTCAAAAACTACATACAATACCCTAGTATATAAAATGGTACAATTCATATGCTAATGTCAACAGAAGATCTTGAATTGCGAATGCAATTCTAAAATGCATTTCTTATTTAATATGAAAAGTATACTGGGTATTATTTTACAGGCTAGCAAACAAGGAAGATCTTGTTGAACACGTAGATGAGTGCGAGATTATGCAGAAACTTAATCTGGAGGCCCTGGTCAACACTCACAAATGTGTCTGCAAAATGGTAACTCTACCCAGTTATTATGTCAGAATTGTCAGGCAATGTTCAGTTTCCAAATCTGCTTGTTATACGCCCATTTGAAAAACAGGACATATAATGGAAAACTTTGTCCGGAGCATAACTTTTGTCCAGCATGGATGGATTTTCACATAACTTGAAACTAGAAGTGACAAGCATGATGAGACTGAGTGTGGCGCGCAAGAACCAGGTCCCTAGGTCCAAGGTCAAGGTCACAATTCAAGGTCAAATTCTGTCGTCTTCTGATTCATTATAGATTTAAGTACATATATGGAATAGTTTTGGTACCTCAACTCACTACACAGAGAGAGGCTTTAGAGATGAATTAGATGCACAAATACAATGACTCTACCTTATTAGTTTTTGATTTGTTTTTCTTTAGTCGGTGAATCTTTACCCCCAAAAAGCTTCTTTGACAAGCATATCTTTGTGACAATGGCACTTTTGTTTACTATTTATAAGGTGTTTGCAGTTGTTTTCATCATTTTTATGCCTAACATGCCTTACGTCTATTTTTAGGATATGTAAAATACTTATCTTTATCTTTCTATTTTGACTTCCTTAATCTCTCTATGAAAAAATACTCATTTAGTTAATATTACTATTGAAAAGTGAACTTTGATTTATTTGAAAGCAGTCTCTTTGCTTTTCTACAACAAATCATACTTTAACCGTGAGGTCCCAAATTAATATGTGTAATTATTCCAAAACTTCTATGCAATTACGGGGGTATATTTTTGCAGATACCCATCGTATAAGTATAGAGCTACATACCATTTAACACGCGATTACCTTTTCCTGAATAGGAAATGTGCTCGGCCATCAAAGGCACCGGTCGGAAGATGGACCCACGCATCAAGCTGGGCATGAAGTGGCTGTGCGCGGTTCTGGACCAGATGTTTGACGAGCTGAAGACCCGGGTGGATGCTGACATGGAGGTCATGGAGGAGAAACAACAGAAAGAGAAGGAGGAGAGACGGGAACGGGTGCGGATACAGAGGGAGGAACGGTAATACATTGAATGTGTTAGGGTTCTATAGTGTCAGATGTATTCAAAAACACTAGAGTTGTAGTAATTACTCCAGAGCTTTTTGCAAAGATATCGTAGTTACTCTAGAGCTTTTTGCTAAGATATAGGTGTTACTCTAGAGCTTTTTACAAAGATATAGTAGTTACTCTAGAGCTTATGCTAAGACATAGTAGTTACTCTAGAGCTTTTTGCAGATATTGTAGTTACTTTGGAGCTTTTTGCTAAGATATAGTAGTTACTCCAGAGCTTTTAGCTAAGATGTAGTAGTTACTCTAGAGCTTTTTGCTAAGATATAGTAGTTACTCTAGAGCTTTTTGCTAAGATATAGTAGTTACTCTAGAGCTTTTTGCTAAGATATGGTAGTTACCCTAGAGCGTTTTGCTTAAGTTAAGTTTAGTGAGAATTAAGTTTAGTGAGAATTGAGCTTTTGCATAGTCTGTGAGATTAGAAAATGAACAGCATTTACAGTAATATTTATTAGATAGATTATATATGCATGTGCAGATTTTGCTAGTCTCATACAACAGTGTAAAGGTAGATTAGCCAAAAGCATAATAGTTATTTTAGGATTGCTTTATCAATATTATTATAAAAAGACTACATACCTGTACATGTCCAGATTTTCTTGTGTATATAACAGTACCAAGAAGGAAGAAGAGGAGAGGAAGAGACTGGGTATAGAGAAAGTCGAGGAGGCAGAAGTAGAAGACATTTTGGATGGCGAGGATCCGTTCCGTAGACTTGACTCCGAGGAAATCAAGAGAAAGGTGAGCGGTCTTGTCAGTCTAGCAGTCCTGCGTGTGATTTTGATGCGTATAGTAAGTGTTTTTGTTTCCAGTCCTTTGCGAATGGGGCCTGGGCCCTTTGAATTGTGAAAATTAGCACCATAATATCATATTTTGTGAAAATAACCTTTTGACTTTTAATGTATGAAGTTATTCTTTCAGGATTAAGTTACACAACGTTGTAACTATATTCAAAGTGATACAAACATAACAGATTGCACTTTAAAGTTTCAAATGTTTTGTTAAAAAATAAAATTAAAATAAAAATGAAAATATTCCAGATTGAGGAATACGAGTCTAGGAAACAAATGAACCAGTCCCTTCCAGAGGTCTCAAATTAGGGGTCAAATGAGGGGTAACATATTTTGCACTGTTTCCTGGACTTGCAGTGAAGAACGCTTGAAATCACGTTCCAGTGCTACAAACCCTTTGGCTTTACAGAGTTTTTTTGTGTTTGAATGTTTCAATAGTTTTAAATGACGTGAATGTTCCAGTGCTTTCATTTTCAATTTCAGTATTATGTTATAAATGCAAGTTCTTTTTATTTATTTGAGATGAATATATAAACCAAGTTATCCAACTTTTATAATAAATCTGTCCCTGCTAGACAACTTTTTCTGCATTATTATTTAATAATAATTATATTATTCAATAAATAAAATGAGGCGTGTCGTGGAAAAACCGGGCATCATGCATGTGCGTAAAGTGTCGTCCGGGATTAGCTTGTGCAGTCCGCATACAGTGGATTTTTTAGAAGAGTTTTCCTGGAAACAGTAAAATACCATAAAAGCGGAAAGTGCGGTCCTGGATAAGCCTGTGCAGACTGCACAGGCTAATCCGGGATGACACTTTACGCACATGCATCAAGCCCGGTTTTCCCACGACATGCCCCAAATATAAAAATACCAGTAGTACTAAAGGTTCATGCAACAGTAGATGTGCTAACATATTAGGTTAAATGTAAATGATTAAGAAACATCTTTTTAAGCAGAAGAGAAACTTCTGTTAATGTCTCAAGGTCCTTTATTTAAGGCAAGTAATCAGTTACTTAATATACAACATGTTATATGATGTGGAAAAAACGAATTTAAAAACAGAAAACAAACACAAAACATACAAAATACCAAGACATTAAAATCTGCAGTCACCACCTTGGAATGGTCAATGCAAAGCATTGGGAGAATGGTCACTTTGTGAAATTGTTTTTATTATAGTAATAATTTATAGAAACTATCAATGAGAAATGTTTTATGTTAAAAATACTTTTAATTGTCATTATTTTACATAAATCCTCTACAGTTACCCTGAACTCCCAATTTACTTTCAATGCAGTCGTGTAATGTTTTCATGCATTCACTGAAAAACTGTTTTGTATTGAATTTGGAGTTAAAGTTCGTTGTTAAAAACACAAAATTGAAGTTAACATTTGCAATGTAGATTATATAACAATGTTATTAGTAATTAACTGAAATTGATTGAAGCTGAAAACTAATTCATATTGTACAGATTTTCTGTACTGAATTTCTCATATTGTTCAAGCTTTCAGTCATAAATAGGTATTCAAACATGACTTTTTTCTGTTCTGAATAAAATTGACAAATAATAATAATAACAACAAAACAACAATTAATATCAACAAGTTGATATGAGGCGTGTCGTAGTAAAACCGGTCTTAATGCACGTGCGTAAAGTGTCGTCCCGGATTAGCCTGTGCGGTCTGCACAGGCTAATCCAGGACAGCACTTTCCGCCTACAGTGGATTTATGTTTAGGAGAGACTTTCTTGAAACAGAAAATACCATTTAAGCGGAAAGTGCCGTCCCGGATTAGCCTGTTCGGACTGCACAGGCTGATCTGGGACAACACTTTACGCACATGCATTAAGTCAGGTTTTCCCACTACGCGCCTCATATTCTTTCTGCTGAAGTCTGATTCATCAGCCTAATTAAATAAACCTATAGATTTCATCAAAGGTCCTTTCTAAGTAAATTTATTAACTGTACCATGTATTATTTCCTTGTCTAATTTAATACGCAGTGTTTCTCTTGTCAACAGGTGGCACTTAATTGCAAGTATATGTAAACAAAACTGTCATTTGATTTATTCTGGGTGTCATTTCTCTTGTTTTCAGCTGATTTCCAGCCTTTGAATGGTAAAGTTGATCGCTACATACAAATTATGCTTAAAATTGCTGTGTCTGTTTGGAAAGGATGAGTATAGTGAGACCTTTGACAGAAGTAGGGTAGTTTCCTTGCCTTAAGTGTCTTGGAAATTATACCCCTGTTTATGCCACATGACTATATTTGAAGTAAGACTTTGGAAGGAAATGAATCTTTTTTTTTCAGGAAGAAAAATATAAAGCAAGCAAGGCAAAGGAAAAGGAAAGACAGAAACAGTTAAAAGAACTTGAGCAAATGGACAATTCTAATGAATTCGCTACAAACTTGAATAATAACATTGACAAAACTTCCACAAATGCTGATAATAACCATGGTGATAATGTAATGGTTGAAAATGATGACAACGAACTTCGAGCACCCCGGTTGTCAAGAAGTCTTCTAAGTCTTGGCTGGATGGGCGATGGATCTAACAGAACATCTAATGGCCAAAATCGGCAAATGTTGCCTCCCTTAGAAAGTCCCAATTCAGCCGCAAGAGCAGAGAAAAAACGCAATAAAAAACTGAAAAATAAAGTAGGTGCCAGTGATATTAATCTGGATCAGGATTCCAGTAACTATGCAACCGATGGAAATGTTTTTGTCCAGGCTTCCACGATACAAGTAGCGTCTGTTCACAGTGATGACGATAATGATGAGATTGTAAGGATTTCAGGACGGCCAGACCCTTTTAGGAACAGTAAAGGGCTTTATAAGCAGGAGGTCGACAGCCCAAGGAAAAGTGAAAGTGGAAAAAAGAAAAACAGACCAAAGCAGAAATCTGATAACGACGATGATTTTGACACTCTGCGACTTAGCCAGCACTTTGATGATAACCTTGGTGACAGGTTCAGGAACGCTTCCCCATCATCAAAACCTCAGCAGATCAATGGTGAGTGGTTTGATTGTGACGTTGGTTTGTGGCTTGCAGTTTCCGTCCTTTAAAATTTAGCAGCTCTGTTATATTTGCTTTTGTCAAGATCAAACAAAGAATATAACATATTTTTCTAAGAAAAAAAAGAAAAATATTTTATATTCAAATTGAGACCTAAAACGTATAAATAGTTTTTGTTAGTATTAAACAAACAACAAGAATGTTTTTTCAGTTTTAACTTTTAACTTGTCTAGATCTATGCATGGAAATTATGTAATTATAAGTTACTTTCATGATAAAAAAAATATAATTTTTGTCAGTTTTAGTATACAATTGGTAGTAAGACAATTAATGAAACGTCTCATAGTTGCGTGTTAGTGAAAAATCAGAGCTCATGTTGGTTGTTTTTGGCCATTGTTGTCTATGCATTTAACAATGTTTTTTCTTAATCTTTCACTTATTTTGAGGTTAAGACCTGTCTTGTTTCACTTTGTAAATAAAATTCTGAAATTTTTGTCAAAAATACAAAGTCAGTTTTCTAACGCCAAAAACTTCAAAGCAGTATGCCAAGAGCTTCCAAAAGCCTGGCCATTCACTGTAACAACATATATTTCCAAGACTTCCACATCTGCACACATTCTGCTATTTAAGTTTATTTATTGTTTTACACATTCAGTTCAAATTAATGCAAGATATTGATAGAAAAATAATTATTAGTAACAATTCAATGATCGGAAGCCAAAACCAAGTGTGCATTATATAATTGATCTAAAGATACTTTATTTTGGCATTAATCCATCAAATGATGTCTATGCAACAGGACAGGTTTTCCTACCGTTTGTCACCTGGTTTCCTTAATCTGCTAACCAATCGCAGGTCTCATAGATGAGGATCGATCTGAGACTCCGGTACGCAAACTCAAGAAGAAAAAGAAGCATTTACGTAAAAATAAACTCGCTCCGTCAGACGATGAATACGAGCTTTCTGATGTGCAGACCACACCAAAAAAACGTTCCGCAGATTGGACTCGAACTCAAAGTCCTCTGGCTGTCAATGGCCTTTCTCACAGTAGGTTACTCGAGCCTAACCTGCTGTGAAAGAGTAAGGTTATGAAATCACCTTGAGCTATGGTTTACGGTGGAAAATCAGTATGTAATTCACATAATTTGATTTATTAACCTACTGTTTCACAGTAGTTTACTCAAGCTGTGGATATAGGTGGAACAGCACTATTTTTAATTTGCATAATTTGATTTCGTAACCTGCTCTTTAGTAGTAGACGTTACTAGGTAGTTGAGCTGTGGTTAACAGTGGAAAATGACTGCTTGTATTTCACATAATTTGATTTCGTAACCAGCTCTTTACAAGTAGGTTACTTGAGCTATGGTTATAGGTGGAAAAGCACAATTTTTATTTCGCATATTTTGATTTCTTAACCTGCTCTTTACCAGTAGGTTACATGAGCTGTGGAAAAGCACTAAAAAAAAGTTGTTGTTTTATTCGCATATTTGATTTCTTGTATAATAGGATTGAAAGTTTAGGTCACTTGATACCTAATGTTGTAAAGTGTTCATATTTATAGAAAAGAAGTAAGTGTACACTATATGGTAATACCTGACACACTGGTATCATGTAATGCATACACAACTTAAAAAGCAGTATCATGTTAGCAAACCTGAATACAGGAAGTTTAAAAAGCAAGGGTCATCATACTAAAAAGGTAATCCCGGTAAACTTGCAAGGATTCTGTTGTTAGAGATTTCATCATATTAAGTACATAGCTTCAGTTTTTGTCAGTCATGGAAAAAATTGCCTGTCAAAACAAGCTACCGGTATATATGTTTACACTCTATTTAAAAAAAGTGTAACCAATGTACCTGGTATTCAGTTTCAGAAGTCAAAAACTAAACATCGTGTTCTATAGTAGTCCAGTACTAGACAATGTGTAGGTACGATCAGGAATTTTTGTGTCGCCTGAAAAGGCAACATATAGGGGTTACTTTTGGTGGCGTCGGCAGTGTCGGCGGCGGCGTTGTTTGCGTCGGCGGCGTCCCCTTCAGCTTGTGCAGACAATAACTTCACAAGTTTTTGTGCTATCGTTATGAAACTTCATGGAAGTGTTAGTAGGCATAAAAGGAAGGTCAAGTTCGTTTTTCGGCATAAAGGCTCGTGCAGATAATAACTGAAAACGTTTTTGTTCAATCTTCCTGAAACTTTCTAGAAGTGTTAGTAGGCAGAAAAGGAAGGTTAAGTTCGATTTTCGGCATAATTGCTCTAATCATACTTGAGTTATGCCCCTTTTTTTAATTGTTGAAATAAGGGTTGTTGTGACAACAACTTGAGAAGTTTTTGTGAAATCATTTTGAAACTTTAGGGAAGTGTTAGTAGGCATGAAAGGAAGGTTAAGTTCGGTTTTCGGCAGAATTGCTTTTATTGCACTTGAGTTATGCCCCTTTCTTGAAAAAAAAAGTTCAAATGAGGCTTGTGCAGAAAATAACTTGTAAAGTTTTTGTGCAATTATTATCAAACTTTAGTTAAGTGATAGTAGGCATAAAAGGAAGGTTGAGTTCGGTGTTCAGCATAATTGCCCTTATGGTACTCCAGTTATGCCCCATCAGGCGACACATCCGACTCGCGTAGTTCTATTTTCTTTTTAAACTGTTAAGTATTGATTTGTTAAACTGTTTACTAGTTTATAAAATTAAGGAAATTAATTTTACTCCAGATAATGTGTTCTCTTTTTAAAGATTTCGAATATTTAATATTCTTATATTCATTTGTAGTGGGGTTTTTTTTCATATTGCACATATAATTGCAAAACCATGGTATTTTTGTTTACGTTTGATAACAGTCAAAGTCTATCAGTATGATGATACTTTTTAAAATGTATTTAAAACAAAATTGAGGTGTTAATAACTTAAAATATTTTAGCATTCTTATTTGTGCATGTAAAACTCCATTTTCAACAGCAGTAGAGAAATTTCAACACTAGTTTCGTTATTAGGGCACTTTACCAAGTCCTTATACAGAGCATAGGTGTTTCCTTAAAATATTTGTGTTGTGATTTCAGCAAAATGGGGCCTTGTGGAGGACTTGTCAGGCGATGAAATTGCACCCGTGAATCGATCTCGACCGAACTTTGATTCCGAAGAAGACCCTGTCTGGTGAAGAAAAACTCTGTTGTGAAGAAAACCATCCTCGGCGAAGAAAATTTACTTGGATTGGGCATTTATCAAAGATTGATTATTTTCATGTTATGTTTTTCTCCTGAATCCTGACTGGCAGGTAAATGGTGATCTGGGGACCTCATTCCAGATACATCTTAAGTTAATCTTAAACTATTTTTACTTAAGTTACAATTTTAGTAATGCATTACCGATATTGCTGCACATAGATGTGTGGATCTGTTGACAGTTGGGTCAACTATTGTAGAAATTATGGGAGCTGATAATTAATAAACACTGCGCAATGTCACATACATGGAATACAAAGTTAAAGAAAAATAAGGATAAGATGGTACTTGGCCGTGGTTGTAAAAAGTCCATCTCAGCTGCTGTGGAGTTGTGGAAACTGGCACAGACATTTTAATTGTTTCTGTAAGAATATGTTACTTATACAGTACAATGCAGTGTATGTTTATTAAGGTGTTTTCCTTACCAAAGAAGGAATTTAGTCATTTACAGGAATTTGGTTTTGATGCCATGTGTGTTAATTAAGGTATATTCCTTAACAAATAATGAATTTAGTCATTTACAGAAATTTGTTCATTTACAGTAGATGCCTTTATTGCCAGCATTATATATATGTGATTTTGCATTTCTAGAGTTTGTGTGAAGATAAAATTATGGCAATTGTTAAATATTTAATTTAAATGACGCTCTTATTGGCAATATGTGCTGTCCGACTCTTAACTTGTACAAAATACATATATATCCTTCAAACATGGTTCAGTTCAAATGTACTATGCATAAATTAATGCTATATATATTATATATGAGGCGTGTCATGGGAAAACCAGGATTATTGCACGTGGGTAAAGTGTCGTACCGGATCAGCCTGTGCAGTCCGCACAGGCTGACATGGGACAACACTTTACACACATGCATTAAGCTCGGTTTTCCCACGACACGCTTCATATTTTGATTTTTAGCCTTTTAGTGTTAACAGAAAACGTACATGACATTGCTTTTCTGTGATATATTTAGATCTGAATGCTCAATTCATGTATAGGTACACTGTATTCACTTATTGTAATTTTTTACAAGTAAACGAATTGAGAATTTGTTTTCTGTTATTCTCGTTGAATAACCTATAACCATGTAAAAAACACCCATGCAGATTCATGAAGAAGTATATGGCTCGTTATTCATGTGCATTGTTTTGGAATTGCAAATTACATGTGTACATCTATGTCTGTTAAGAAAGTTCACTTACATTTTTCACTTACAGATTTTTTGCATGTAGAAAACGTACATATATATTTAATGGCGAAACTATTTTTGTACTGTTATCACCAAGAAAAGCAGTACCCTATATGACAATCCAGTTTGAGATTACCATGACAAATGTTTGGCATTCATATCAAATGTGCAGTGCGAGCCAAAGTGTGGAAACTCACATGTAGATTTACAGTTAACATTGTTTCACACTGAGACATTCTATGTTTGCGCTGAGTTGTTCAATGCTGGCGCTGAGACATAGGAAAAAGTTTCAGATTTTTCAATTTTGCAAAATTCATCTCGTACTTGAATATTACCCCAGAAATATGAAAATTTCAGCATTCAATTAGCTATGTTGGCAACTGGTAACGCTGATATATTCATTTATATAACTCTGTGATATTTGAGGTCTTAGATTCTCTGAAACTGTCTCATGAATCTGAACTTTTTTAACTATAAACACTTGTATGATAATTTCACATCTGTAGATGAGTCAGTAGATCATGGATGATATTACTTTTGATTTTTGAATCATCAGATGTTATTCTTGAAGTTTGATACCTTTCATTTGATATATTGATAAAGAGTTTTGATATTGTATTCTTACGTATGAATTCCTGCAATCTCATTTTTAGCTTGACTTCTCAGAATAGTTAGAGCTATTCTACTCACCCGTTTGTCTGCGTCGGCGTAATGCTCTGGTTAAGGTTTGTGTGCAACAAAAGTGCATATCTCTGTAACTGCTACAGATATTCAATTGAAACTTCACACATGTCTTCGGGGTCATTATGTGAGGTCACTGACCAAGACCCATAACTCTGACCTGCAATTTAGCAGAATTATGCACCTTTTTGTACTTAGATATTCAGTTCAAAGTTTGCGGGCAACAACTTCATATATCTATATCTACTACAGATAATCAGTTAAAACTTCACACATGTCTTCAGTGTCATTATGTAAGGTCACTGGCCAAGGCCCATAACTGTGACCAGCATTCTAGCAGAATCATGCACCTTCTTTGTACTTACAAAGGCCCATAACTCTGACAATACGGATTGAATAGTCGAGCGCGCTGTCCTGAGACAGCTCTTGTTTTCTCTTGGATGTAAAAACATAGAATCATAGAATCTGCTATACTTTCTATGACAATCAAACAATACACATACATTGTTTTTGGTGTTCATTTGGTAATGTTGACTTATAATGTTTCTTAACTATCTTGTTTTTGTGGTTGTTACTTATTTTTGTTTGCATCGTGTATGTATGTGTACATCATGATCTTTTAGGGTCAAGGGCATAAAATAAGTCTGTCACATGGATTTCTTTGTGTGATTATGATATTTGTTCTAATAATCAAAATATTATGTATTGTACTTAATTTACGTGTACCTTTTGTTTTATCATCCGTTGGTTGAAGCATTTCATAAAGTTTGACTAAGTGCATGTTTTTTTAAAGTAGTATATAGTTTTATTCTCAGAGTTAATCTTATCTTTAGAGGTATTTAGAAACATAAAAATTACGGTATGAATAGTAGCATATGTGTGTTTATACATGCTCTGATCATAAACAAGAAATGTCTTTAAAAAAGACAATCGGCGTTGAAATTAATATTGAGATGTCATTTAAAAATTACCTAAACAGACGGCCAAGATGATCGGTTACGTGACTTCTCAGACCCCAGATTTTTTGGTCCCCACCAATAAGAGGAGACTTATAGGACCCCAGATTTTTCGGACACTATAAGAAAACTTCTCGGACCCAAAAGTTAATTTGAGATAAATTTATTAATTTAAAAATTAAATAAAATTATCATTAATATATATGCTGTGAATAAACCAATCATATAGCTCCATGTTTCCACCAGTGGTATATGAATAACCAAAATAATTTAGGTTAACATAATTGTTATCTGAATTTGTCAAGTCAATTAAACAAATTAACAATGTAAGAAAATAATTTCGGGAATGAATTAAAATTATTATGTATCAGACGAGTCTATATAGTTATTTATAGTACCGGTAATATACCATTCATGTTAGTTATCTAATATAATAACGATTTGAAGTCGAATAAGCATTTATACTGTGTATCCCAATAAAAAGCAATAGTCAGGGAACATTCAGCGATTTTTGAAATGTTCATACTTTAATTTTGATAACGCAACCATAAAAATTCATTAGACTTTGACGATTTTAAATTATATCAGTAGAAATATGCTATATCAGGGGTTCCTGTGTATAATTAGTATTGCAAATTGTGTATTCATGCTACGCTAATAACAATTCGACGTATTCCGAACCTTCTTTCATAACATTTTATCTACAGAAAATGTAGCATCTTTTTATAGATTAAATAACATCTAATAGAGAAGTTGATAGAAAGATGCAATAATAAATAATGGTTTATAAATCGTAACCACAATTTTAATTGAAGTTAACAGTAAGTTAATAAATATAAATTCCCCATTTATTAAAATTTTTGGTTTATGATTCTCTGAACGCCATTATTGATGCATGTATGAGTATATTAACACAGCTATACAACGGTTGCTTTCTACGCACGCTATTTTTAGAATGACACTACTGATTCTGGAATGTGATGAACTCGCTAGAATCAATGGGCTACATGGAACGGCAACACTGTGAATGAGATTTATGAATGGGAACATTGCACAGTTGCTATTTATAGAGCGTATACCGCTTATATAAATGTAGGCTAAACAAAATAATTATTTCGTTACGGGAATGAATATAGCATTCTGTTTATGGCATTCAATGAGAAAATACGTTCATAATTAGCCTCAGTTCTAAAGTATATGTTGAAGATATGTTTATAACATTTTAACCGCTTATGTAAACAATTATGTAAATTTGTAATCCCCCAAAGTATGCAACAGTTATTGGTGTACGTTAAACCATTTTTTGAAGTTTGCATTCCCTATAATTAGAAAATGTGCCCAATTCTATTGGTATTCAATTTTCCCGCTGCATAATTATTGCAAGAAAATCTGGGTCAAAAGTGATCTTAGACAGCTACGCCGAAAAAAACAACTGTTTGTACCTCACGTTGGACATTAGTATGGAAGCAATGGGCATAAAATAGTCAAATGTGCATGTTATTACTAAATTTATTATTGTTATTTTAATTTATTTATTTTGTTACTTTTTTGTGCTTTTATGTATATATTCTCTACTTCTTGACTTGTTACAATCGCATGTGGTCATAACAGGCAAGGATGTACATGAGTTGTTATATTAGAAGCATTGAGAAAAGTTGTTTTTGTTTCCATTATATGAATTGTATTGATTCCCGGTATACCTTCCTAAAATTATTATTTTCCTTGCCTGGCATTAATTATAAAGTAATTTAAAGGCATTCGATTTATTAAACTTCGGTATTGCTTATAGAGAATACTAGGTTAGTGTTGAATACAGATAAGTTTATTTAGCGAGGCTAAGAAAAACCTAAACCACAAGCCTTGGCAAGTAGTTGAGATTTTCGTGCTGAGCAAATAAACTTATATGTATTCAACACTTACCTGGTATTCTATTTATCATTTTCTGTCTTTATTTTGAAAATAAACAAAAGAAAATGGCTGAATAACACGGAAAACATCAAATGTCTCGAAAAAAACAACAAAATAACGTCTTTATAATGCATGTGTTTGCTGTATTCACCAAGGTGGAATACAGCTAAGTTTATCCCATGGGGTGTTATTTCGTCAATGCAGGTGTGACGGTGCATCAACGCAGGCGTGACGATGGGATAAAATTGGGTTTGAAATATGAACAAGAAATAGTCAACTGAAATAGAAAGAAATATACAGAATTGGAATCAAAACATCCCAACAACTGTTGAGTAAAGAAATATTAATAAATAAATAAATAATACTTTCTTATTAATAATAATAAGTACAATCGTCAGTTAATTCCTGTAAATAATTTACATATGAGTGACACATGACATAATTCTTGTGATTCATTTATAATTCATTAACACATAACCCTGGACAAACTGAAATTAACTTATTTATTTACCAGTATTTATTTTTTGCTATTATATTATTTGTATATAGTATCCTCATCGTAGTGTCAAAGCGGTGAATATATGTGCTGTTATTTATGTGTAATTTATTAGAAACAGTGTCCTGCTTTTTCCTGTTGTTTTGTTCGTAAATAAATATCGGTAGTTTTTATACCATATCCTACTATTCATTCTGTAGACTTTTGCATCCAAACTAATCACATACAAATGATTCATGTCAGCCAGTTTTGTCCACCTTAACGTGGCACATGAATTAAAGCCCTAAATTGCAGAATGGTATTACAGATTTTAAAACAAATACTTTCAAGTACAAATGTATATCAATGTAATACAAAGCTATTTGCTCATATGAATACGCCATAAATCAAAATGTCACAAAACAGTGCAACATTTTTTTAAATTTTCTTTATTATTATTTGTTTTAATTCTGAGACAATGTTGTTGCCTGTGGTTGTTTTTTGCTAACGTAAATGCACATACACGATTTATTTGTACCTGCTCTTGCCAAGGCGCATCACTTCAGAGTGGTCTTTGTTATAAATAATAATTGAAGTTGACTCCTGAACACCACCATATCTCAGCTTTTGTGTAATCATTTTACATCTTGTATTTGTGATCTAAGTTCAGCCAATAGAATTTTCCATCCATCTCTGTAAATATATTATATTTTCAATATATTTATAGTCCATTTTTGGTACAAAAGTCTAAATTTTAATGTAGTTCTTTTATTACGCAATACTCAGTAGTAATTTTATAACACGTGGCTAGGCTATTAGGAAGGTATAATATTTAATTATATTAATTATATTAATCAATGGGATTGATTGTTATTAGTAATATTTTGTCATAGTTGTTTAAAATTAATCTCGTTTTTTGTTATTTTTGGTTCTGTTGTTTATAATAAGCCCAGAAGCTTCTTAACATTACAGCTTTATGTTAAAACAAATGTTTTGATTGAAAGGCATTTGACTGTATTAGGATAGCCAGAGATCTATTAACAAACAAAAAAATTTATTGACAGATCTTTGGGATAGCAAGTGCTTAAATATGAAGTTCGTATCTCTGTCGAGAAAACAACAGTGTTAGTTTGTGTGTCGATCTGGTGTAAATATTAAGTAATTGCAAAACATGATATTACGGAATACACGAGTGTCAAATAAATTTGTAAATTGTTACAGTCCATAGTTTGTGCTTGCTTTCATTTTCTTACTTTTATCCAGTGCTGGTAAAACATAATGCATCTTTAATATTAAAATAGTAATAAATGTCGTATAACTAACTGCAAGTATCCCACTTGGCCCGTAAGGAAAATCTAAACTTGGTTGGAACTTGGTTGAACAATGTAAAACATCAGTTCATTATTTACCAGAATAACACCTTATGATGTTAATTTATCTACATTTATCTTCTCATTTACCTCCGCTGTTCTGAGGTCCTTTTTTAACCAAATTTTTCAAAGAAAAATTTCGGTTAATACATTGTGGTATGTCGTTGGGCGGGCAAGCGGGCTGGGTGGCGACGTCAACTTTTTGTTTCTGCTCTCTAACTCGAGAACGTATCGAGATATTTTAATGAAACTTCATACATAGATACCTTATATCGAGACCTCCTTCGGATTGCATATGGGGAGGTTGGGGTCAAGGTCACTGTTACTAAAAATAGAAAAACGGTTTTCGCTCAATAACTTGAGAACGCATTGAGATATTTTAATGAAACTTCACACATGGATACCCTATATTGAGACCTCGCTTGGGATTGCATATGGGGTGGGTGGGGTCAAGGTCACCGTTACTAAAAATAAAAAAACGGTTTCCGCTCAATAACTTGAGAATGCCTCGAGATAATTTAATGAAACTTCATACATAGATACATCATATCGAGACCTCGCTTGTGATTGCAAATGGGGTGGGTGGAGTCAATTTCAAGGTCATTGTTACTAAAAATATAAAAACGGTCTTTGCTCAATAAATTTAGAATGCCTCGAGATATTTAGATGAAACTTCATACATAGATACCTTATATCAAGATCTCGCTTGGGATTGCATATGGCATGGGTGGGATCAAGGTCAAGGTCACCATTACTAACAATAGAAAAACGGTTTCCGCTCAATAACTTTAAAATGCATAGAGATATTTTAATGAAACTTATAACATAGATACCTTATATGGAGACCTCGCTTGGGATTGCATATGGGATGGGTGGAGTCAAGGTCAAGTTCACCGTTACTAAAAATAGAAAAAAGATTGCCGCTCAATAATTTGAGAACGCATTGAGATATTGTAATGAAACTCAAATACAAGATACCTTATGTCGAGACCTCACTTGGGATTACATATGGGGTGGGTGGGGTCAAGGTCTAGGTCACTGTTACTAAAAATAGAAAAATGGTCTCCGCTTAATAATTTGAGAACGAATTGGGGTATTTTAATGAAATTTAATACATAGATACCTTATATTGGACCTCCCTTGGGATTGCATATGGGGTGAGTGGGGTCAAGGTCACCTTAACTTGAGAACACATTGAGATATTTTAATGAAACTTCATACATAGATGTCTTATATCTAGACCTCGCTTGGGATGGCATATGGGGTGGGTGGGGTCAAGAACAAGGTCACCGTTACTAAAACTAAACAAACTGTTTCCGCTCAATAGCTTGAGAACACAAAGATATTTTAATGAAACTTCATATGTAGACACCTTATATCTAGACCTCGCTTGGGATTGCATATGGGGTTTGTGGGGTCAAGGTCAAGGTCAGCATTACTAAAAATTTGATTTTTGTGCTGAATTTACTGCATTTTGTTCTTAAAATTTGGTTTTCGTGGAATTTCCACGTTTCTTGTTAAACCTGTCGGAAGCCAACAGGCTTTTCACCCTTTTGGGAGGGTAATTTCCAGAACCTGCACCATCGAAACCACGAATAGTCCTTCAAAATTGCAAAATCTCATGTCTGTTTTTACCTATTCATTACGTATGACGTTGCATGTCATGTGTATGGTACTCTATATATCGTGTGATTTATTAAAATTATTGTTCCTGAAAAATCTATTTATTACAAGCTTTGATAGTATTGCAAGCAATACAGGAGTCCCCTACCGGTGAAAACCCCTTTTAAATAAACATTGTGCAATACCGTCAAATCGTCCTTTATATGAAGATGTACAAAGTTTCATATTCAAATCCCATTTGTAACTGCAGTATTAAGTTGTATTTTTTTTCTATTTTAGTAACATTGACCAGACATTCGAGTTACTTTTTGAGTTAGTGCAGTACTAAACTGACAGAGGGCAATCATATAGTCCATTTTGTGTACCAAGTTTCATGATCATAATTATGTTATGTTCTTTTGGTATCATTACAGTATTAAGTTTATTTCTATTTTAAGTAACAGTCACGTGGCCTTTGACCTCTGGTAAAAAATAAAGGGTCGTGTACAATCCTCACCTTGCTCTTTCTATGTATACAAAGTTTCATCAAAGTATCTTCAGTACTTTTTGAGTTATCGCAGGATCCAGGTTTTGGCGACGGGACAGACAGACGGAGTCAGACCGACGGACGAACAGACAGACGGAGGGCAAACCCATAGTCCAATCTGTGTACCAAGTTTCATGAAGTTTCATGATCATATCTTATGCACTTTTCAAAATATAACAGTATTAAGTTTATTTCTATTTTTAGTAACAGTCACGTGACCTTTGACCTCTGGTGAAAAATAAAAGGTCGTGCATAATTCTCACATTGCTGTTGCTATGTATACAAAGTTTCATCAAAGTGTCTTCAGTACTTTCCGAGTTATCACAGGATCCAGGTTTTGGGGACGGACGGACAGACAGACCTACGGACGAACAGACAGAACGACACCCAGATAGATGGCAAACCTATAGTTCAATCTCTGTACCAAGTTTCATGGTCATATCTTATGTCCATTTCGAATTATTACAGTTAGTGTAACAGTGACCTGACCTTTGACCTCTGATGAAAATTTAAAAGTCTTGCATAATCCTCACACTGCCGTTGATATGTATACCAAGTTTCATCGAAGTATCTTTAGTACTTTTTGAGTTATCGCAGGAACAATATTTTACGGACGGAGGGCAAACCTATAATCCCCTCCGGTGAAACACCGGTAAGGGAATAATAAAGGGGCGTGTAAAATCCGCACCTCGCACTTTCTATGTATACAAAGTTTCATCAAAGTATCTTCAGTACTTTTTGAGTTATCGCAGGATCCAGGTTTTGGGGACGGGACAGACAGACAGAGTCAGACCGATGGACGAACAGACAGACAGACGCACACAGACGGAGGGCAAACCCATAGTCCAATCTGTGTACCAAGTTTCATGAAGTTTCATGATCATATGCACTTTTCAAAATATTTCAGTATTAAGTTTATTTCTATTTTTAGTAACAGTCACGTGACCTTTGATCTCTGGAGAAAAATAAAAGGTCGTGCATAATTCTCACATTGCTGTTGCTATGTATACAAAGTTTCATCAAAGTGTCTTCAGTACTTTCCGAGTTATAACAGGATCCAGGTTTTGGGGACGGACGGACAGACAGACAGACATACGGACGAACAGACAGAACGACACCCAGACAGATGGCAAACCTATAGTTCAATCTCTGTACCAAGTTTCATGGTCATATCTTATGTCCATTTCAAATTATTACAGTATTTAGTTTATTTCTATTTTTAGTAACAGTCACGTGACCTTTGACCTCGGGTAAAAAAAGGTCGTGCATAATCCTCACATTGCCACATTGCTGTTTATATGTATACCCAGTTGCATCGAAATAAGCGCAGTACTTTTTGAGTTATTGCAGGAACCAGTTTTTTGGGACGAACAGACAGATGGACGGACAAACATACGGACGAACAGATAGAGAGACACACAGACGGATGGCAAACCTATAGTTCAATCTTTGTACCAAGTTTCATGGTCATATCTTATGTACTTTTCGAATTATAAAAGTATTAAGTTTATTTCTATTTTTGTAACAGTAACGTGACCTTTGACATCTGGTAAAAAAATAAAGGTCGTGCCTAATACTCACATTGCCGTTTATATGTATACCAAGTTTCATCGAAGTATCTCCAGTACTTTTTGAGTTATCGCAGGAACAATATTTTGCGGACGGACTGACGGAGGGCAAACCTATATTCCCTCCGGTCTGGTGAAAAATTAAAGGTCCTGCATAATCCTCACATTGCCGTTTATATGTATACCAAGTTTCATTGAAATATCTTTAGTAGTACTTTTTGAGTTATCGCAGGATCCAGTTTGTTTTAGTTTATTTCTATTTTTAGTAACAGTCACGTGACCTTTGACCTCCGGTAAAAAATAAAATGTCGTGCCTAATACTCACATTGCCGTTTATATGTATAGCAAGTTTCATCGAAGTATCTTCAGTACTTTTTTAGTTATCGCAGGAACAATATTTTGCGGACGGACGGACTGACGGACGGACGGACGGTGGGCAAACCTATAGTCCCCTCCGGTGAAACACTGGTAGGGAACTGAAAAGTGTTACTTGAAACTTTGCTGAGACTCCTACTTTCACTATTTACTTGTATGCAACCGAAATATTCATCTGGGTGTCCTGGAATAATGCCACTAAATTAATTCGCTTCACTAGCTATTTTTGGCTCGATAGGAGATGTGTTATTTCTTGTTATTGATGCGTCTTCTGAACATTTTGACAACAAATTACTACAATGTATTCTAATTTTAAAATGTAGAAGGGAAATCTGATGACCTACTTCTTGACTAGGTAGTATTCAAAACACAAACAACTTCGAACTAATACGCTTCATCAGCTATTTTGACCCGTTCTAGGTCGACTTTTTCAGATCTACATATAATTCCTTTTGCGTTAAATAGTTTGCGCAAAAACTATTTATTCGCTACTTATAAATTACAAAATTGGTAATTATGGCGCGATTGTCGTATACATATTATGCTGGTCACATGATATCGCAAGCTGGTCTTTTACAGTGGCCTGGATATCCATCATCAACAATATGAAATACCAGCGAATACCGATATGTCGAAAGTATCGTGTATAAATTCGAGTTTTCTTTTGTAAAACAATGGCATTACAGAATAACAGCATTCAAATGTTTTATTCACTTGCTTTTAGTTTCTTTTCTCGCCAACAGTCTTTTTACGCTGTCAGCGTTTTGATTCAACACAAATCGCGGACATATTGTTTTGGTTACTATCCTTTTTGGTCTGACTTGTGAAGGGAACTTATCAAAATTAGAACAATTTTGGTTGCTAGATAAAGGGAAAGTTGCATGATGTTTACGAGCAATATTGATGAAAGTGACTACCGGGGGAAATATAGTTTTCACCTAGTTAAGCAACATAACGCTCGTGTGTTCGTACTACATTATATATATATGAGGCGTGTCGTGGGAAAACCTGGCTTAATTCATGTGCGTAAAGTCTCGTCCCGGATCAGCCTGTGCAGTCCGCACAGGCTAATCTGGGACGACACTTTACGCCTACAGCCTACAGCGGATTTATGTTTAGAAGAGACTACCTCGAAACAGAAAAAAAACATAAAAGCGGAAAGTGTCGTCCTTTATTAGCCTGTGCGGCCTGTACAGGCTGATCCGGGACGACACTACGCACATAAATTGTGCCCGGTTTTCCCACGACTCGACTCAAATTTAGTGTAGGCCTCGTTTCCCTCATTTTCACGTCGCTGTGCGTCGTTAAGTTCGAGCGTTGGCACTTTATAGACCCCATCTCACACAATTACTGTTTTATTGAAAACACGTGTCCCTCAACAGTTTTGCTACTTGGTAATTACCGGCATTGTCTAATAACTCGAACAAGAAAAACCGTTTAGCGTATGTAATTTAAGGTTTGGTACGCTTTGAATGTTTCTAATTTTCCGTGGCATTCCGTTTACATGGCCCTTTAGTGTCATTCAAAAATACACCAAAGACTTCTTCTAAAATTATTTATGCACATATAGATCTAGACTTGGACAATCATAAACGTATGAATAATAATCCAGCTTAAATCTAACCCAAATCTTACATTCGCAAGAATGAAATACATAAGTTGAAGACTTGAATTTTGTTTGTTTCGTCCACATAAATGCTTACCATTTACAACATTCCCTTCAGTGTACAAAGAACACTGTTGTATTGAAATAGTTTTGATGATGAACTTTATACAAGTCGCTTATACAATTTCTGTTCTGTGTTAAATTCCAAAAGTTTATTCGCATCCTACTACCACACAATCGCACAATGCTTACCGTTTATTTATTACAAAAATAATTGATATGTACATGTAAACAACTATGTACACTGATTTCAACCACATAAAATCCATCATTGCACAATGCTGACAAAAATATATAGAAGTATATTAAAATATATAATATTATTAATAATTACCTATACATACATTCACCCTTCTGTCAATGTGTGCATAATCAACAGAATTTGAAAGAAAACCACTATACGGATATTTAAAAACAAATGTCATCTATATATGATCATATTGCAAAGCATACACGCATTAAGTGCAAAACTCTTGAATACAAACAGTTGTGAAGGTCAATATATCTCAGAGTCACATATTACCTAAGCAAAATATATAACACACGTGAAACATGCCCATTACTTAACTGGAACACACATATTGCTAACATTCCGATAATTAAATTATTAAATAAATAGCAGGTTCTAAGAAATGTGGTTAAAAGTACACAGAGACTATGCACTGAGTAGCAAGCACACTTATCATAACTAAAAACATGTATTTGTATATGCTTACATACCCCATTGTCCAATTATTACAAGACAATATTGCATGGAACATTATCAGGATCATATAATTCTACAACATCTCTAAAATCAGTTTCAACCTTCTAACTCGTGAGAGAATTAATGCTAACGGAACGATGAAAGAATTAATGCTAACGTAACGATGACTTTCTATGCTACAGAGACCTACAGTTAAGCTCTTACACTAGTTTTACCGACGACTAACCACCCCCCCCCCCCCCCCGTTTTCGCACACGGATGTTACTGCTGTTTTACATTTACAAACGGTATTTCATTTGTTAAACGGATTTTTCCATCAAGTGAGCGACTACTGTCACTTCATGCTAGTTTGCATCTTGTTTATATTTTGCCACAAGGAAACTGTAATAAATGTTAAACGGATACAATATTATTAGTCATTCATTATATTTTATGTTAAATATACACATCTGTATTTAATTGTCATAAACAGAATTAATTTAACGACTTATTTCATTAATCTGAAGCTCTGTACAGTAACCGACTATGTATCATCATATTTGGCTGACAACAATATTCACATCTTGTCTATTCGCTGTATTCAACAGGTACGTTTCTACTCAGCAGACACTATTTCTCCACTGAATGATTGCTCCCTACAGTTACTCAACGATTTGTCACCGTATGGCTGACAACCGTATAACGCACATACCGGTAGGTTCTTTTATCAGGAACCTTGGTCCGTATTTACAAAGCTTATTAGGTAAAACTTAAGTAAATTTCTTAAATTCATAAAATTCCTTAAGTCTGTGACTGTTTCATGTATGGGTCTTTTTACATTAAAATGTTTCAAACTATTAAATATTGCTCAGATTTTTTATATATTTTTCCATTTTGTACCCAGAGATCCCTGGATTCCACATAGAATTTTATATTAGATTTTCACTTAAATACAACTGAAGATATGATTTCCATTAGGAGCTTTGTGAAACCTAGCCAATGTCTGTGTAGCTCTGCTCTGTAGCCAACAATTTCTAACCATATTGCTGACAAACAATCACTCCCATGTGTCTATCTCTTCATTGTAGCTATCAGACCGACTGCTGACCGACTGCTGCCACACTAACTCGATTCCACCTGGACGCCCACGCTTGCTGTTAAGGCCACCTTGTCGGTAAATCCCAAATCCTTCTCAAGATCCAGCGGTTCACTGTTGTCCGGCACTTGGACACCAACCTCCTTCATCAGTACAATTTTCTTATTAAATGGAACGTGAATATCTGTACATGCATTTATTTCCACGTGTGATGCCTTTTCCGTGGGTGTCGAGGGAATAAAATTTACCGTCAAATTTAATTCAGACACATACTTAGCTTCCTCTTCAAAACTGAGCGCACGTTCTTTAGTCGTAGAGTCTTCGCCAAAACTCATTGCACGTTCTGTACTGTTACACTCTTCTTCAATATTAGTTGCACTTTCTTTAGTGTTTACCTCTGATTGCGCTTGTGCGGACTCGGGCACAATCTGAGCTATATCCTTTACTTCTTCTGCATGTGTTGTTTCTGACTGTTCAGTATCCTTAAATGTTAGATGGAACTCATTTTCTTCCGCGTTCGATTCAACAAATGATATGCTATTATTTACTTCCTCGCCATTGTCCAGTTTAGTAATATTCACCGCAACAACAGGAACAAACTGGTCACTTTCTGCAGATTCCACCAACTCAGCACTTATGCCATGTTTTTCATCCATTTTACTTTCATTCCCCGATGCAACTGTACAAGATTGCTCTTTGAAAAACATAGCATCTAAAAGTACAGCGGCTTTAACCAGTGGTTTGGTTTCAGGTTCGATTGCGGGTTCACTGACAGCGTCTGCGTCAACAAATTCACTTGGAGGTTCAACTATATTTTCATGTATGTCATCACTGAACGATTGTTGGACAACATCGCGATCCTTTGATTCTGCGTGTTGTTGTTCGTTATATTCTTTGGGTCTTTTACACACCGTTGCATAGTCGTCATTGCTGAGTTCTATCCTTTCATTGTTAGCTATTGTTGCCTTAACTAAATGAATTGGTAGCGCTGTTTCTGCGATTTTAACATATTCATCGTCAATAACAACTTCATTATCTTTGATGTGTGATTGTTCAGCGACCATTTTGATTTCAGGAATTGTCTTAGTTTCACTCGCGACATTGGGCTTTTCGATCGTTTCTTCTAATGACGATACTTTTTCAGGAGCGGCATTTCCGTTTGGCGACGAATGCTCGCGTTCATCTTCTTTGCTTGCTTCTTGTGCAGCTTTTGCTGCCTTCGCTGCCTTTTTACGCCTTTTTGCAGGCTTCGGACTTGCCTCTTTATCGTCTTTTAAAGTAGCAACATCACCATCTACAATAAACATGACATTTTTTCTGGCTGGCTGTGTACACACATATGTTACGATGCATCCTTTTCGATAAAATGCATTTATGATACATTATGTCCAGCTTTGAGTGCTTAATAAATTAGTACATGTATAATAGAAAACTTATTCACAGTTAACTGCAGTGGAATAACAAACACATGACGAGCCCATTTTATTGTTTCTTTTACGGAACTTAAAGTGGCATGCATGGCGTTTTCCTCAGCTAAATCTCCAGTACAATACACAAATGCTAAGAAAAATGCACACATAGAATCGTCTTGCTTGGCATTTACCCCTTACTTAGACCCGCATACCATACATATGATAGATTTAAATATTTATCTTTACCGGATGATTCTTTGGTGACCAAGCATGTATACCTACCAAGTGACAGGTCCGAGAGGGACACGCCCTCGAAAGCCTCGGAGTCCGGCAGGTCCAGCTCGTCCTCTACAAAACCTGCAAACAGTGGAGCAATGTTGCTATCATTCTCGGCAACACATAAATTATAGACATCAATGAAAAGCTCAGACACATTAACAAGTCACTCTTGAACTCTATAGACGTTACTACAAAAGTCAATCATATGCAAATTAATCTGCAATATGTTTAACGGTTAACCTACTTAACAAAAAATAACACGCGGTGAAGCTTGTGATGTGTGGGTGATATTCGATAAATGGACGTTAATTAACTATAAATGGGGCGGGGTTTAAACTGTCCATAGCAAAGCCTGAAAAGGTCTATTAGTATAATTACGGGCTTGAATTATTTCCAATATGTATGCTCGGATTTGTTCGTGCATGTGTTTCATGTGTTTATTGATACTGTATTTTCAGCGGAATAATTCTCTTACTTCGATTAAACTCGATTTCAGTAAGGAAACTACTATATAATCACCGTAATGGATTTTAAAGATATTCATGCATAAAGGTCAGTGTCAGGCTAAATTGTCCAAGCTTTACATACATATGTGCCATGCTGTGGCGTAGTCAAGTTTTTTTTAACATTGGGGATGTGACAATTCGAAAGCCCATTCGTACGGCATCAGTCAGTCTCTAATAGTAGAATATTTAATTATTGCCAGGACCAAGCCTCTCTCCGTCAGTTGGAATTAAATACTGATTTAAATGTATTGTTCAAAACATATAAGATATAAAAATGTAAAACATTTAATTATTGCCAGGACCAAGCCTCTTCTCCGTCAGTTGGAATTAAATACTGATTTAAATTTATTGTTCAAAACATATAAGATATAAAAATGTAAAACATTTAAACAACACCTTCATTAATAAAACATATTTTATAAGTTTTGTTATCTTTTCTATTGAATGTTCGATTCAATGTATACGCCATGCAAACACAAAGGGTAAATACATGTAGTGCATTTTTTCACTCGGGTGAATTATTTAATCTACACGTAAATCTAAAGCACGGCGAATCAATGGCGTACACTTATAAATATGATTTATCACCAAAAAATGCCCGTGTTTTAAACGGTTGAGCCATAAAACTTTTCTCACAAAGCAAGCCTGATGTTATCTCTGGTTGCCTTCATTTTAATTGACAAAAAGTTACAAAACTTTAAACGGGCTTGCGCACATATAGTTATGACTTCAAGTAGTCGTAAATCACAAAAATGCAGTATAACAAGTTCACACTACATTAATGATATAATGAATGTTTAAATGTTCGCTTGACAATGTCAAAAATTATTAAGACTGATATTCTGGGTGGAGGGAAATACTGCTGTGCGGTCCATTTCAGATTCTCTACGTATCAATTACAACTGAGGATACGTCTTAATTCTTATTCCATATATTCACATATAACTTAACCATACAGTTTTGAAAATATATGGTATGCGTGTTAACCAGATGCGAAAATTACTGTCTAACAGTACAAAACACAAAATCCTTTTTGATAATGATAGTGTAGGATATAACTGATCCTAAAAAACTTGCGACACAAAACGAATTCTGAAAGGAATATTGCGTGTTGTTTTATCTTTTTAGTACATGTATAAATGATAACGAATTTTAAATCAATTAATCGTTCGTTTATACGACACCTGAAGTGCGTGTCGCGATAGTTGATGGTGTTTCTACGTTTATTAACAAAACACCGCGCCGTTTGCTAGGTATTATTGATTTCCTCCCATTTCATGGGCACAACAAATGAGGAAGAAATCAGTGTTTATCTACGGGTAAAATTGTATTTCACAAAAGAATCCAGGTAATTTATGAAGACACTCTTATTTCAAACTTTGTCAATCAAAACTACAAACGTCAACATAAATCTTCATTTCTATACACTGGATAAAAATACATTTCAAAATATGTGCCTGTAAAAATAATAGGAAACAGCTGATTTGTTTATTGCAGCAAATTGTATGCGATTGATATACGCAAATAATTAAATTGTGGAAATTGTACTTTTCTAATTGTGTCAAGATTTCTGCAATGATTTTGTACTTTAATAGTAGCTTCGTGCTGCTGAACATATCTGGAATTGATCTCAATGAACCGCCGTTCACAACAAACGCTTACATTTTAAACCAGTCTCATCCAAATAGTTTCATTTTACTTCTTCCGAGTTACATTGAAAATACAGAAATGATATACAAACACTAATAGGCTTATTAAGCTTTAAAACGATCAAATATTAATCAAACAAACTAAACAAATTTCAGCGACTGCTAAACGTTAAAAATAATATAAATCTCGATTTGAATGTATTTACAATAATCGACCTGTTTACACATGAGTAAATTGGAAAGTATGTCCCCCTCTTGACATAACTATCTCGCTCGATTGATGTATTGGATTAATATATGTGCTGTTAAAGTGATCATTTAACTACGAGCCCAGATAAACATTTGATTAATTGCCCCGCAATATTTACGAGGAATGCGACGAAGTACTTAGCTGGGTCACGTGACTCGTTTTGACGCATGCTCACACATGATTTGCAAATAAAATTTTGCAGTTGTAAGTCTCGTCATGCATATCAAAACGAAACACAATTATCCAATAGAAACAACTTCGAGCCATTATCATGTCGAAATCATTTCATTGAATGATTTCCCTAAACATTTACATTCATTTGGTTACATTTCGTTGCCAAACATACTAGTTTGTCACTACAAAAAGAGCCGTGTCAAAATTAAAAAACAAATTACTAAAATATATCAAACAGAAAGCTTAAAAGGTTATTTATAATGTTGTTACATTATTTCGCCTTCCATTGAATTCCTTTTGGCGTAGAACTAGATTTGAGCAATAATTTATAAGAATAACTATAATTTAGGGAGTCAGAAGTTAAACTTTGTCCCCGTGTTTATGACTTTAAATGGTGGTCCAAAGAACTACACGTAATTGTACTATATACATGCGAGCAATTAAGTTATTAAAATCGAGTACGCTTGTCGCCTAGCTATACGATGTATTCTGATAACATATCTGGTTTTCTTACCTACACATAAATAATTCACATTACCCTTTGACACGAAAGAATTAAAGCAGATAAAGTCGAAGATACCTCTCTTTAATTTGAGCAATTATCCGAATGAAGGCAAAATAGATGTTTGATACTGGAAGGTATGGGCCACTAGTTTCAAATACGATGGTTAAATAAGAGACAGATAACCAAGTAAATTTAATCCGACATCTGAGAGAAATGGATTATTTAATTTTAAATTACATTTTAATTAATTTAAATGACTTTGCAAATAAAAAGAGCTGTTAGTAATGATAATTTAAATTCACCACAAACGTTTTAGCAGCCTCACCTATATTCCTAGTGTGGGGGTGATATCCTTCTAGCAAACATTTGACTAAAAAGACTTAAGTATACAGTGTATACGCCGAACTTACAAGCAACTACGTCCATTAAATTTATCATGTTATTAACGTTACATGTTGTATACAAAACGCGCTATTATTATAAAACGAATATCTTTTGAACACTATAGACCGATCCGGGATTTGCCACGAATAGTTTAAACTTTTTTTTGTTGGTTTTTTTCTCCGTTTTTAACAGTATTTCAGTCATATCACGGCGGTCAGTTAACCTACTCACACTTTTCCTGGGTAAGCTTAGCCGATCTAAGCGGTTTACCACTACTAGGCGCATATACCTATGCCAGTAACTGACAACTGCCCTACTTGAATCAGAGGTAGGGGGAGAATGGCCGTAGAAATAATGTCATGATCAATCCCCACTAAATTATGTGGCCGGGCTGGGGTTCGAAATCACGATCCCCGGATTGACAGTCTAGCGCTCTACCAACTGAGCTAGCCGGCCCGGCTAGTGCAATCTCCTTGCCAGATATTGTTTAAGGATTGATTTCCATTTAACGAATACATAAACATTACCATATGCTTTTTTGAATATCACAAACATTACCACGTGCTCTTTTGTATGTAATAGTCAAATCGCTAACCACGAGATATCCAAGTGCGATGACTGGATAACACTGCAGATTAATTGGAATATGACTGACATTTGTGGAAGCGTCTATTATACTGTTATTGTGGGAAGATTTTAATTAAATGCTTTACTTCTGCGCATTTGTCATATTAAAGAGCAAAAGTAACTCTTAAATATGCCTCTTAAAAAAAAATAGCCCTGATATTAAAACAAGTGTTACACTTACTGCGCCTTTTATTCACCGTGCCGTCGGTCGTCGACAGGTCTACCAAGGAGAGGCTGCGTCTGTCGAGGCGCTCAGAGGCGCCGGCGTCGCTAAACTTCCGGCTGATCCTCGCCTTTATCAACTGGAAGGTCGACGACTTCCGCTTCTTCTGCCGCTTCTCGACCGGCTCTCCTTCCTCCTCTGCAATCGTCTCATCGGGCAGAGATGTTTTGTTGAGGTTAGGAGTAGAGGCAGTAATTTCGGGGGATCTTTTTAACGAAAATTTTCCGAAACGCCATTTATGCTTTTTGTGCTCCTTTTTCGAGCTGTCTCCTTCGTCTCGCTCTGCATTTGCCGCGTCTGCGGTCTTTTCCTTGCAAGTTGATTTCTTCTTTCCAAACTGAAAGGACCAACTCTTCTTCTTCAATTTGGCCCCTGTTGGCTTTTCCGGTTTACCTACGTATTGTATTTTCGAGTTCATACCTGTCCCTGAATCAGAAGATGCGTTTGACTTACTCTCTCCCTTGTCTGCCTGGTCGTTAACGATGCTAGAATAGTTAATGCCATCAGGACCGCTCTCTACAGCCGCTACAATGCAGCACTCAGATTTCGAGAGATTACCAACATCTACAGCTCGCTCGTTTATGTACACAAAATCTTCATCATCTTTATCCCCATTTAAATAAATCGGCTCAGCCAGCCTTTGTCCAATTACTTTACCTAAATCTTCTTCACTATAATTGTCATCAGCAGTTTCATTAACTGCTACACGTTCATCTTTGCCATCTAGCTCTTTATTCTGTTTCTTTTGGGGAACAGCATATTCAACGGTGTCAACCTGCTTTTCGCACACCTTTTCAACCACAATACCGCTGTCAAGAGAATTAAGTCGCTTTACTTCATTCTCGTCCTCTGATGAATTATTTAGAGACGAAAAAGTATTCAAAGTTTCAGAATCCCCTGTCTCCCTTACGCCTGATGTCTGAATAACACCATCAGTAGCATCTTTGCCATTTACATCCGCAACAACAACTTCGGAGTCCGAGCTCTTTCTCTTGCTAAATTTAAACATGTTGGAGAACACGTTTGGCTTCGATCCTTTTTTCTCTGACTTTCTCTTTGACTTGGCAGTATCATCCACTACCCCTTTTATCTTTTTCGATTTAACTTTACTCTTTTTACCTTTAGCATCAGTTTTAGAACTACCACTGTTTAAATCAGTGTTATTTTCAGCCCTGACCTCTAAACCACTTTGAAAATCATTTTCAGTAACGGTTTCGAAAGCGTTTTACTCGTCAATCACTTCGACATCGTTATAAAGAAAAGCAACAACAGTTTCTAAAGCAGCGACATCGGTTTTATCTGCTTGCTGAATTTCATGGACCTGCTCAGCAGTGTTCCCCGCCTCTTCAGCATCTATATCAGTGACCGGTTCGGACTGGGAGGGTCTGCTGACGGAGCGACTGATAGATCTTCGGACGGCCCTTTCTGCGGCTTCTGTGATAAGGGCTTTACATTCCTCGACGATGTCGTCGTCTGCGTCGTCAACCTCGACCTCCTTGTTTGGTTCTTTCTCTTCTGTTTTCTGCTTTTCAGCTTCTGTAATAATAAACATACGAAGCGTGTCGTTGGAAAACCGGACTTAATGCACGTGCATAAAGTGTCGTCCCGGATCAGCCTGTGCAGTCCGCACCGGCTGATTCAGGACGACACTTTCCGCTTTTATCGTATTTTCTGTTTCAAGGAAGTCTCTTCTAAACATAAATCCACTGTAGGCGGAAAGTGCGGTCCTGGATTAGCCTGTGCGGACTGCACATGCTGATCCGGGATAACACTTAACGCACGTGCATTGAGTCCCACAATAACATACATATTACATATTTCTTATTTGTTAATAGTGTTCTTGCTATTATACTTTCGAAGATTTCAGACAATTCAACAGAGCTTTATAAATGTTCGTTTTTTAAAAATATATATCACACTTGAAACTTGTTTAGAAAAAAAACAGCAAGAACAACACATATCATACCATTCAATATCATTTGATTTAACGTTGATGATGTATATGTGTGTGTTATTGTATTTGATGTGTAATTGGTTTACATAAAATATATACTATGTACACATCGGTACTGATTAAAACTTTTGAGATTGTGTTGTTGTTGTTTTCTGAATAAAACACACGGTGCTTTATGCATAACCTGTATCCTCGATGCCTTGAAGCGTTTAATACAATGCTGTTACTCTTTCGTACACAGAAAACATTATTAGATCACAAACACTCATAGTCCACATTATCCTGCGCTACAGTTCCTGGATCTAGGAAGCTTTTCTGGCTTTAAAGATAATGTTATAATTTATTTTCCGGCGTCCCGTGACAAATTGTTTATAAATACATTTCGTAAACACAGATAAAATTGCGACACATATGCTCAGTGATTCAGTAAAAAAAGCAAATAACCCCAAGCAAAAAGACAATGAGTGCCAAGCAAAGTGCCGTCCCGGATCAGCCTGTGCAGCCTGTGACGACACTTAACGCACATGCATTTAGCCTGGTTTTCCCACGACACGCCTCTATTATATTTATTCATCGGATCTATTAGTATATAGTACCATTTCATCGGTTGTTTTTCGTAGTTACGTATATATCTCGGAACTTTCGAGTAAAATGTTAATTTTCACCTGTATCTTTATGGAATAAAGTGTTTTGATTAAAAGATTGATCATGTTAAAATCTCAGCCAATACTATAGACGCTGAATTGGAACAACTGCATCACATATCGTCTGTCATTAGGGCTACACAGGTTAAGATTCTTCGGGTTTTTTTGCGTTAGTCAAGGTCTAAATCTGAGCGTTACTACCATAAGACACTACGTCAACGTATGTACCGGTAGTGCATGTATCACTAAGTATATATATGGACGGATAGGGTCTCGAGATGTCGTAGTCATGATAATTTCATATTTCCGGTAAATGTGATCCCCACCCATAATTTTGTGGAAGTTCAGTATCATGTGTTAATATTTTTGGTTTGTGAATCAATCATAATGTGGGAGTGGTCATACTGTAAACAAGGCATTTTATGTCATACGGGGATCGAACACGTCCGTCGGCATGCCGTTTGACTGCTTTACGGCCAGAAATCACCAGCGCAAGCATAAATCGCCATCACTGTCAGCCGTGGACAGTTTTACATCCCTCTGTTACACTGACATGAAAGGCCCGAGAGAATTGTCGCTTTACCAAAGGCGGACACATGTAAAGGCGTCGTTGACAGGCTTGGTTTGTCGTAAAAATCGGTGTAGATAGTTCGAGACAACACAAGACCACCGAGGGAGGTATGGTCTGGCACAGAACGCGCACAATTCAAATGTAACTTATATGAGGCATGTCGTGGGAAACCCGGGCTTAATGCATCTGCGTAAAGTGTCGTCCTGGATCAGCCTGTGCAGTCCGCACAGGCTAATCTAAAACGACACTTTCCGCTGTTATGGTATTTTCTGTTCATGGAAGTCTCATCTAAACATAAATCCACTGTAGGCGGAAAGTGTCGTCCCGGATAAGCCCGTGTGGACTGCACAGGCTCATCCGGACGACACTTTACGCACATGCATTAAGCCGGATTTTCCGAAGACACGCCTCAAATAAATTTGAACATGTTTGATCAAAGAGCCATATACGTTATAGTACAGGTTATATGACATGGTAACATCGTATTCATTGAACACATCCGGCTAATTTTTTTTTTTTTAATTGTTCAACATGCATGTTTGATTTTATTTGCGAAGAAGTGATTTTTCGATAAAAAAAATCCTTCTTATTTTATAGTACGTATACGCAATAAAACTTTATTATATCTCCTTGATTTTATTTTAGTTTCTGATTATTACAAAATAACTTGCGGATAATTTACGTTTCAAAAAGCTGTTTCTTAATATTTAAAATACTTCATACCATCACCTCAACGACGAGCATAAAACTGTGCTTTATACGAAACCGAGCAAAATAGAGCGCGCAAAATAGCATTACATCTGAAGTTCTGAACACCTCGAAGTAATTTGTGAAAGCTATTTACTTGTAATCCTTGTAATGTTATTTAATTGGCCCAGAATTGAAGCACATTTCTGCGGAGTGTTAAAATTTAATGTCGCAAATGTATCGCCAATTAAATTCGAATAGAGTGGTTGAAACACGCGTTTTGTACTTTGGCATCTATTTTAGGGGCTCGCGTTTAATTTGAAAATAATATGTTCGTATTACCTTCGACAAACGGAGTGTTATTAATGTCCAAGGCATTGTAAACGCCAGTTGCGCCTGGTATTCAAACTTAAAAAAGTGTTTAAAAAAACTTTCTGATTTTCTGATGCAGCAGTAGTATGGAAAATAATATGCGTGAACTTAACATTACATTAACAGTGATTTAGTCAAAAGTACTCTGTGGAAAGCATTCCGAAAAAATATTAGTTTTATTATTTTGTCACTTTTCCCGACATTATTTTATCATTCTGAACAGAAATAACGCGGCTACAGTGGTCACTACAATAGTAATAACGAAGATATTTTGAGTGAGATGTCAGCCAGGAAAGAAGTTGTACACGCATTTGTCTAACTATCATTTCTGAAGAAAGATTTTCGTATACATGCACGCAAAACCACGTTTATTTCCTAATATAAAAAGCGAAATTGAATTATTATATCATGAATGTAAAAAGCTAACTTAAAGGGTAATACCACTTTAAAAAAAAATACAGTGAACATGAAATGGCGGTGTCACTCTGACTTAAATAGGGAATATGAAATGGCAATACTACTTTAACGAAAATACTAAAAATAGTGAAAGTGAAATGTCAATACCACTGCAACTAAAATATTGAAAATGAATGACAATACCGCTTTAACTTAACTTGTGAAAATTAATGGCAATACCTCTTTAAACTAAAATATTGAAAATGAAAGTTAGCGTCACTTTAACTAAAATAGTGAAAATGAATGTCAATACCACTTCAACTAAAATATTGAAAATGAATGGCAATACCACTTTAACTAAAATTGTAAAAATTAATGACAATACCACTTTAACTAAAATAGTGAAAATGAACGGTATTGCCACTTTAACTAAAATAGTGAAAATAAATGGCAATACTACTTTAACTAAAGTATTGAAAATGAATGGTATAGTGACACTAAAACTACAAGATTGAAAATGAATGGTAGTGCCACTTTAACTAAAATAGTGAAAATGAATGGTAGTATATACCACTTTAACATTGTAAAGTAGAAGTGCAAAACACCTTCAAGCAAACGGAATGCACCCAGCGCTAGCAACGGAGGAAGCACTTGCGACACCGTGCCCCCGTGCAGCCCAAACATGAATACAAGGACTGTCATTAAGTATGTCTACCGCAAATACGATTGTTGTGTTTTAGAGTCTGGCGTCAAACAACGCATTTCATCGCTGTTTGGCGATTAGTTCGAATCACTCCGGTGTCCGTCCTACAAAACTGTTGGTTGACTCATGTAACTTGTATTATGACGAAGCAGATTAAAGGGACCTTTTCACAGATTGGCAAATTGACAATTTTCAAACTTTTTGTTATAGATCCCAAAAAGAAAACTACATTACGTATAAACAAGCGTATTGAATAGCTGTAGTTTTTGCAGTTAAGACATTAAATGGCTTTTTAATACGAAAATAGGTGAGCAAGTCCCTTTAAATAACTTTAAGATGTACGAGCGTCTATGAAATTATTGTGTGAGATAACATGTAAGATGTTGTAAATACACTTACTAGTAGTATGACAATACGTGAGACTTCTTAAGGTATGCATTGTTTTACACTAGTCTAGGTCAAAGTGTTTAACAGCGTTAGTATCAGACTAAGACATTAATATGGACAGAGCACCTTAAAAAAAGTGAAAATGAATTTGAACACGTGACGGCAGATGGTTTAATATTACTTTGGAATGCAATATGTCTGAGCCGCCGGAAATGCAAATGCAGCTTTATGCTTTAGTCAGTTAATAAATGATAATGAATTACATACTCAAATTTCAGAATGCCATCTCAGATGTAATAGTATGAAAAAAGAACATCCTATTCTAATCTTAACAGCAATAAATAGACTACTACCCGGTACGGTGTATTTCTCTCTATAATTATGGATTTTTTAAGACCACAACCAGCGTTTAGACCTTTATTTTGCTGTCTATACCTATTATAAGTAATTAAATTGAATTGAATTATTAAAATACATGTGGCACTTGTTTGTTTCTACTCAAGTTAAACTTTCTGTTAGGTTTACCACCACCAATCCCTCTGGAAATACTAGTACAAACCCCGTATCAAAGCCATAATGAGGGGTGCGAAAACCAGATGAGCATAAGGGCTTTCTTTGTACGAGGTTTTGTAGATTAACATTTTAGTGAAAATAAAACTAAATGCATTTTAACCAGTATTTAGACAGTTAACTATTGTTAATGCAATGACATATCATTGCTATTTGATATAGATCGCATTTTTTATTTAAAATCTTTTACTTCAGTATGTTCAACTTCTCATCTACAACTTCAGTATAAAGAGATTCAATTATCCGAGCGCGTATTTATGACCTTAACATTTGAGAATCTCTAAATTGTATCATTTAATGTGCGACGCCAGCAAATGTGTGAGTGAGAGAGATATCAAAGAAACGGTATAGCAACACACACACTATGTAATTTGCTTTTCAGCCACCCGAGATAGTGTATACTTAGGCTACAATGAACTATTTCGGCCAATACTTGTTTTACAAACTATTTGGTAAGATAAGACGGTTGGTATCAGAAGTGTCAATCGTTGAAAAAGATATAGCTTTACAATTCATCGCTATTTTCGTGCAAAACTGCGAGTTTCTAATGTTTCGTGTTTTAGTTTTAGACACGCCATCGTATCAAATGTATGTAGTATTTGTAGCAAAAAAAACTTAATACCGCGTTTTATGTATGCTGCACAATATGTCTGCACGTAATAACACTTACACTGAACTGTTCTTAAGAAAGTAGGATACATAAAACAAAAATGCAGAAATGATTAAAGGCACTAACAAGGAGATACACGTTCCACTAAACATTAAGAGTTTAATGTTGAGATAACAAACATATCAAATAATACATTATGAGCTAACAACTTATGTACATTTTCATAAAATAAATAAATTGGAACGGTTGGAAGTTCAATTTGGTGTTTATATTTTCAACGCTACGAAACTAGTCGAAGTGCCTGGTGCTATATGTAGAATATCGTGCAGCTCGCCGAATGTTAACGGTGAATAGTCGGATTTAATCCGCGTCGACACGACATTCGGCAGTAAATAAAGCTAGTGTTTGTAAACAGTTTTACTTTGAGCATCAGCGTTTTTGCAATAACAATATACAGAAAACCAAATCTTTCTGACATAGGATATATACTAATGTAAACAGTTGCTAAGACAGGCCACAAGATACAAAGTTTTATAATAGAGTCTGAATTTTGCCATGTTCGCCTTAAATATGCCTGTCATTAATCATTTATAGTAAATTATACGCAACCCATATAGTGTACGTTTTAAAACCAGAATGTATAAGATATTATAAACAAGAACACAAATCACGTAACGACGAAGATAAACTGAATGAAATAATATAAATACAAATTATGAGGTACCTATATATACAGATGCAATCAACAAAACAGCGAATTCTTGTTTTTCCATTATTTATTTACTTTAATATAGTAAATGCAGCAGAATTATCAATACATTTAAGAAGCATTAATACACAAAATACGATGCTGTTTTAAATAATAAAGAAAGGACATGAAATTTCATTTAAGCAACTTTGACAACGCGGTATTTGCTGTACAATGAAAGCTTTCGCATGCCGTGTGCCAATTAAATCCCCCCATTCCACTTAAATTATGCGAAACTTTATGGTTAATACTGTAGACGTTCAAAATTATTAAATTCCTCAGTCAATGTAACGAAAATCACAATCAGAAATTAAAACATTTGAAATGTGTAAAACAGGGTCAATTACATCAAAAGGATATAAAGATAGTATTTAAAACCTAAAAACTTTATTTTCATTGTAAACACGAACACCTGTGGGGGAAAAAACAATCCAAATAATGAATTCATAGTGCCTCGGGCGAAGCTGGATTGGCATTATTTACTGTTAATGGAACCAGTTATGCAGCAGAATTTCTTTTCGTTATTATTGAATTGAAATAAGTAATACAAACACTAATACTAAAACGTATTCCAACTACATTAATTCATACACACGTGCACGTAATGGCCAACACGGGCCCACTAGAGAACAGTGTTGCTTTTGTATACACCTGCATTCAAACTGTCAGGATAACGGTGATATATATCTGGTATCATATTTTTGTATGAATATTAACGTACCTGTGGGTCCTTGATTCACTTCCTGATCATAAGACGGCTGCGAAATGACTCCTTCCGAGTTCTTTCCGTTTACGTCCGTTGGGTCGTCGAGCACCGGAAGTACCAGATCAGGGACGCTGTAGTCGCTGTCCACCAAGACCTTGTGGAATGTGCAGCTCTTTCCGGTCCCACCGACGCTCTCCTTGACCCCCTCTCCCTGGGATAGTTCTGCAGAGCGCGATTATATTTTTCTTACTAAATTTAGTGAATTCACTTCTTATAATGTTATCAAATACATATGCATAGCTTATTTAAGATCGTTCGATAGTTCTATGCCTTTTTTCGAGAGTATTAATTTCAGCGTAAAACCATATTAACAAACACTGTAAATTATACGATTGTCATGTTGCTTTGTTGTTGTTGTTGTTTTTTTCCTAAAAAATCAGTTATATACTCTCGTAGTTATAAGCACAGTAACATACTTGTATAAACTCAAACTAAAGTTACTTCAAACGAATACAACTGCATGTCAAAATTCACAACAGTAAATCCTGGTAAATTCCGTGTACAACTTACAGACACGAGCCAATAAGCTGTCTGATAATGTCGAAGTAAAATCCAAGAAAATGCATTTATACACTTTATACATACACTCGCGTACAGCGCTTAATAAATCATAGTTCACAACCGAGTTTTCATTTACCTTCACCGCCTTAAGTAAAATCTTCCGCGCTGTCTTATTTGAGAGGCTTTAAATGTAAATCACTGACATGTAGTAGAAAACGCGACTTTACGTTTTGACAGTCTTCTATTGTATGTACATTCAGTGCATATTTCGAAATCTACCAAAAATGAACGGGCATATAGAGCTTAGCTACAATGTTATCTCGGTACATTTTTACATTGAAAGAAAAACGTGTCCAAAAGAAGTTTTTTATGATATGTTTGATCTTTGATTTTATCTTGTTGCTATTGTTGTATATTCGATGTTAGAAAACGAAGATTATTAACTATCAAATTGTGTCTTATTTCCCCCCAAAAACAATGACGTAAATATTTAAAGGGACTTATTCACATATATTTGTATCTACACTGTCATAAAATGTCGTCATTGCAAAAACTAAATAATTTAGAACAACCAACTCAAATATTCTGTCGCGAAAAACATATTGCCTTTGCCGGGGTTCGAGCCTAAACCTTCGAATCAAAAGTCGGTCACGCTATCCTCTAGGCAAGATGGACTTACACACTGTAATATGAGTTCTTTTTATCGTTATATAAGTGGTACACAAGTTTTAAAATATCAGCAAAAGGAATTACAAATACTAAATTGTAATTGTATCCATTTCAATTGATATTTATGTACCAATTACACCTTATTTCTAAAACATTTATGTACTTATCAATGACACCTTATTTGCAAAAACATTTTTATATACAACGAACGTTTCTTGCTGGAATCTATGTCCAAAATTGGAAATTGTCAATTTACCAATTTGTGGATAGGACACTTTAATGTAGTTTAACATTTCATAATATGTACAAACCGATATTGAAAGCACATGTACGAATGCCATAATAACTATCGCATTGCGAAGTGTGAGAGATACTAGTACAGCATGCGAATGTATGGATAGTTTCTTGAATATGTACAGGTTTTTGCATGTAAATGTGTAGGATTGTTACGAAGGCATACATTATGATGTGATTAGGTAAGTTTGTTTGCATTATAAATCTGTACCTGCTGAAGTGCATTTATGGTTGTTACAAGAATTTATCAGCGAAGCACATTTATTTATACATGATTGTTATAGTTATATCTAGGATTTAGCTTATAGAGAAGCATGGATATTAATATTCGAGGCGTGTCGTGGGAAAACCGGGCTTAATGCATGTGCGTGCAGTGTCGTCCCGGATTAGCCTGTGCAGTCCGCACAGGCTAATCTGGGACGACACTTTACGCCTACAGCGGATTTATGTTTAGAAGAGACTACCTCGAAACATAAAAAAAAACAAAAGCGGAAAGTGTCGTCCTTAATTAGCCTGTGCGGCCTGCACAGGCTGATCTGGGACGACACTACGCACATAAATTGTGCCCGGTTTTCCCACGACTCGACTCAAATTTAGTGTAGGCCTCGTTTCCCTCATTTTCACGTCGCTGTGCGTCGTTAAGTTCGAGCGTTGGCACTTTATAGACCCCATCTCACACAATTACTGTTTTATTGAAAACACGTGTCCGTCAACAGTTTTGCTACTTGATAATTACCGGTATTGTCTAATAACTCTAAAAAGAAAAACCGTTTAGCGTATGTCATTTAAGGTTTGTACGCTTTGTATGTTTCTAATTTTCCGTGGCATTCCGTTTACATGGCCCTTTAGTGTCATTCAAAAATACACCGAAGACTTCTTCTAAAATTATTTATGCACATATAGATCTAGACTTGGACATTCATAAACGTATGAATAATAATCCAGTTTAAATCTAACCCAAATCTTACATTCGCAAGAATGAAATACATAAGTTGAAGACTTGAATTTTGTTTGTTTCGTCCACATAAATGCTTACCATTTACAACATACCCTTCAGTATACAAAGAACACTGTTGTATTGAAATAGTTTTGATGATGAACTTTGTACAAGTCGATTATACAATTTCTGTTCTGTTCTAAATTCCAAAAGTTTATTCGCATCCTACTACCACACAATCGCACAATGCTTGCCGTTTTTTTTATTACAAAAATAATTGATATGTACATGTAAACAACTATGTACACTGATGACACGAAAGTAGATATTCCATGATTTTCAACCACATAAAATCCATCATTGCACAATGCTGACAAAAATATATAGAAGTATATTAAAATATATAATATTATTAATAATTATATACACATACATTCACCCTTCTGTCAATGTGTGCATAATCAACAGAATTTGAAAGAAAACCAGTATACGGATATTTAAAAACAAATGTCATCTATATATGATCATATTGCAAAGCATACACGCCTTAAGTGCAAAACTCTTGAATACAAACAGTTGTGAAGGTCAATATATCTCAGAGTCACATATTACCTAAACAAAATATATAACACACGTGAAACATGCCCATTACTTAACTGGAAACACATATTGCTAACATTCCGATAATTAATTTATTAAATAAATAGCAGGTTCTAATAAATGTGGTTAAAAGTACACAGAGACTATCCACTGAGTAGCAAGCACACTTATCATAACTAAAAACATGTATTTGTATATGCTTACATACCCCATTGTCCAATTATTACAAGACAATATATTGCATGGAACATTATCAGGATCATATAATTCTACAACATCTCTAAAATCAGTTTCAACCTTCTAACTCGTGAGAGAATTTAATGCTAACGTAACGATGACTTCCTATGCTACAGAGACCTACAGTTAAGCTCTCACACTAGTTTTACTGACGACTAAAACCCCCCGTTTTCGCATACGGATGTTACTGCTTTTTACATTTACAAACGGTATTTCATTTGTTAAACTGATTTTTCCATCAAGTGAGCGACTACTGTCACTTCATGCTAGTTTGTATCTTGTTTATATTTTGCCACAAGAAACTGTAATAAGTGTTAAACGGATACAATATTATTAGTCATTCAACATATTTCATGTTAAATATACACATCTGTATTTAATTGTCATAAACCGAATTAATTTAACGACTTAGTTCATTAATCTTAAGCTCTGTACAGTAACCGACTATGTATCATCATATGTGGCTGACAACAATATTCACATCTTGTCTATTCGCTGTATTCAACAGGTACGTTTCTACTCAGCAGACACTATTTCTCCACTGAATGATTGCTCCCTACAGTTACTCAACGATTTGTCACCGTATGGCTGACAACCGTATAACGCACATACCGGTAGGTTCTTTTGTCAGGAACCTTGGTCCGTATTCACAAAGCTTATTAGGTAAAACTTAAGTAAATTTCTTAAATTCATTAAATTCCTTAAGTCTGTGGCTGTTTCATGTATAGGTCATTTTACATTAAAATGTTTCAAACTATTAAATATTGCTCAGATGTTTTATATTTTTCCATTTTGTACACAGAGATCACTGGATTCCACGTAGAATTTTATATTAGATTTTCACTTAAATACAACTGAAGATATGATTTCCATTAGGAGCTTTGTGAAACCTAGCCAATGTCTGTGTAGCTCTGCTCTGTAGCCAACAATTTCCAACCATATTGCTGACAACCAATCACTCCCATGTGTCTATCTCTTCATTGTAGCTATCAGACCGACTGCTGCTACACTAACTCGATTCCACCTGGACGCCCACGCTTGCTGTTAAGGCCACCTTGTCGGTAAATCCCAAATCCTTCTCAAGATCCAGCGGTTCACTGTTGTCCGGCACTTGGACACCAACCTCCTTCATCAGTACAATTTTCTTATTAAATGGAACGTGAATATCTGTACATGCATTTACTTCCACGTGTGATGCCTTTTCCGTGGGTGTCGAGGGAATAAAATTTACCGTCAAATTTAATTCAGACACATACTTAGCTTCCTCTTCAAAACTGAGCGCACGTTCTTTAGTCGTAGAGTCTTCGCCAAAACTCATTGCACGTTCTGTACTGTTACACTCTTCTTCAATATTAGTTGCACTTTCTTTAGTGTTTACCTCTGATTGCGCTTGTGCGGACTCGGGCACAATCTGAGCTATATCCTTTATTTCTTCTGCATGTGTTGTTTCTGACTGTTCAGTATCCTTAAATGTTAGATGGAACTCATTTTCTTCCGCGTTCGATTCAACGGATAACATGCCATTATTTACTTCCTCGCCATTGTCCAGTTTAGTAATATTCACCGCAACAACAGGAACAGCCTGGTTACTTTTTGCAGATTCCACCAACTCAGCACTTATGCCATGTTTTTCATCCATTTTACTTTCATTCCCCGATGCAACTGTACCAGATTGCTCTTTGAAAAACATAGCATCTAAAAGTACAGCGGGTTTAACCAGTGGTTTGGTTTCAGGTTCGATTGCGGGTTCACTGACAGCGTCTGCGTCAACAAATTCACTTGGAGGTTCAACTATACTTTCATGTATGTCATCACTGAACGATTGTTGGACAACATCTCGATCCTTTGATTCTGCGTGTTGTTGTTCGTTATATTCTTTGGGTCTTTTACACACCGTTGCATAGTCGTCATTGCTGAGTTCTATCCTTTCATTGTTAGCTATTGTTGCCTTAACTAAATGAATTGGTAGCGCTGTTTCTGCGATTTTAACATATTCATCGTCAATAACAACTTCATTATCTTTGATGTGTGATTGTTCAGCGACCATTTTGATTTCAGGAATTGTCTTAGTTTCACTCGCGACATTGGGCTTTTCGATCGTTTCTTCTAATGACGATACTTTTTCAGGAGCGGCATTTCCGTTTGGCGACGAATGCTCGCGTTCATCTTCTTTGCTTGCTTCTTGTGCAGCTTTTCCAGCTTTTGCTGCCTTCGCTGCCTTTTTACGCCTTTTTGCAGGCTTCGGACTTGCCTCTTTATCGTCTTTTAAAGTAGCAACATCACCATCTAAAATAAACATGACATTTTTTCTGGCTGGCTTTGTACACACATATGTTACGATGCATCCTTTTCGGTAAAATGCATTTATGATACATTATGTCCAGCTTTGAGTGCTTAATAAATTAGTAAATGTATTATAGAAAATTTATTCACAGTTAACTACAGTGGAATAACAAACACATTACGAGTGTTATTGTTTCTTTTACGGAACTTAAAGTGGCATGCATGGCTTTTTCCTCAGCTAAATCTCCAGTACAATACACAAATGCTAAGAGAAATGCACACATAGAATCGTCTTGCTTGGCATTTACCCCTCACTTAGACCCGCATACCATACATATGATAGATTTAAATATTTATCTTACCGGATGATTCTTTGGTGACCAAGCAAGTATGTATACCTACCAAGTGACAGGTCCGAGAGGGACACGCCGTCGATAGCCTCGGAGTCCGGCAGGTCCAGCTCGTCCTCTACAAAACCTGCAAACAGTGGAGCAATGTTGCTATCATTCTCGGCAACACATAAATTATAGACATCAATGAAAAGCTCAGACACATTAACAAGTTACTCTTGAACTCTATAGACGTTACTACAAAAGTCAATCATATGCAAATTAATCTGCAATATGTTTAACGGTTAACCTACTTAACAAAAAATAACACGCGGTGAAGCTTGTGATGTGTGGGTGATATTCGATAAATGGACGTTAATTAACTATAAATGGGGCGGGGTTTAAACTGTCCGAGGCAAAGCCTGGAAAGGTCTACTAGTATAATTACGGGCTTGAATTATTTCCATTATGTATGCTCGGATTTGTTCGTGCACGTGTTTCACGTGTTTATTGATACTGTATTTTCAGCGGAATTCTCTTACTTCGATTAAACTCGATTCCAGTAAGGAAACTAATATATAATCACCGTAATGGATTTTAAAAATATTCATGCATAAAGGTCAGTGTCAGGTTAATTTGTCCAAGCTTTACATACATATGTGCCATGCTGTGGCGTAGTCAAGTTTTTTTTAACATTGGGGAGGCGGAAAATATATGCATTAAACGCATAGCATTAAATCAAATCCATCAACCATTTTATGAGGCTCCGTTTGCATACAATATGAAATGGGTGTAAGGACTGACAGTTTGAAAGCCCATTCGTACGGCATCAGTCAGTCTCTAATAGTAGAATATTTAATTATTGCCAGGACCAAGCCTCTTCTCCGTCAGTTGGAATTAAATACTGATTTAAATTTATTGTTCAAAACATATAAGATATAAACATGTGAAACATTTAAACAACACCTTCATTAATAAAACATATTTTATAAGTTTTGTTATCTACTCTGTTGAATGTTCGATTCAATGTATACGCCATGCAAACACAAAGGGTAAAGACATGTAGTGGATTTTTTTCACTCGAGTGAATTATTTAATCTACACGTAAATCTAAAGCACGGCGAATCAATGGCGTACACTTATAAATATGATTTATCACACCAAAAATGCCCGTGTTTTAAACGGTTGAGCCATAAAACTTTTGTCACAAAGCAAGCCTGATGTTATCTCTGGTTGCCTTCATTTTAACTGACAAAAACTAACAAAACTTTAAACGGGCTTGCGCACATATAGTTATGATTTCAAGTAGTCGTAAATCACAAAAATGCAGTATAACAAAGTTCACACTACATTAATGATATAATGAATGTTTAAATGTTCACTTGACAATGTCAAAAATTATTAAGACTGATATGCTGGGTGGAGGGAAATACTGCTGTGCGGTCCATTTCGGATTCTCTACGTATCAATTACAACTGAGGATAAGTCTTAATTTTTATTCCATATATTCACATATAACTTAACCATAAAGTTTTGAAAATATATGGTCTGCGTGTTAACCAGATGCGAAAATTACTGTCTAACAGTACAAACCACAAAATCCTTTTTGATAACGATAGTGTAGGATATAACTGATCCTCAAAAACTTGCGACACAAAACGAATTCTGAAAGGAATATTGCGTGTTGTTTTATCTTTTTAGTACATGTATAAATGATAACGAATTTTAAATCAATTAATCGTTCGTTTATACGACACCTGAAGTGCGTGTCGCGATAGTTGATGGTGTTTCTACGTTTATTAACAAAACACCGCGCCGTTTGCTAGGTATTATTGATTTCCTCCCAGTTCATACGCACAACAAATGAGGAACAAATCAGTGTTTATCTACGGGTAAAATTGTATTTTTTCACAAAAGAATCCAGGTAATTTATGAAGACACTCTTATTTCAAACTTTGTCAATCAAAACTACAAACGTCAACATAAATCTTCATTTCTATACACTGGATAAAAATACAGTTCAAAATATGTGCCTGTAAAAATAATAGGAAACAGCTGATTTGTTTATTGCAGCAACTTGTATGCGATTGATATACGCAAATAATTAAATTGTGGAAATTGTACTTTTCTAATTGTGTCAAGATTCCTGCAATGATTTTGTACTTTAATAGTAGCTTCGTGCTGCTGAACATATCTGGAATTGACCTCAATGAACCGCCGTTCACAACAAACGCTTACAGTTTAAACCAGTCTCATCCAAATAGTTTCATTTTACTACTTCCGAGTTACATTGAAAATACAGAAATGATATACAAACACTAATAGGCTTATTAAGCTTTAAAACGATCAAATATTAATCAAACAAACTAAACAAATTTCAGCGACTGCTAAACGTTAAAAATAATATAAATCTCGATTTGAATGTATTTACAATAATCGACCTGTTTACACATGAGTAAATTGGAAAGTATGTCCCCCTCTTGACATAACTATCTCGCTCGATTGATGTATTGGATTAATATATGTGCTGTTAAAGTGATCATTTAACTACGAGCGCAGATAAACATTTGATTAATTGACCCGCAATATTTACGAGGAATGCGACGAAATACTTAGCTGGGTCACGTGACTCGTTTTGACGCATGCTCACACATGATTTGCAAATAAAACTTTGCAGTTGTAAGTCTCGTCATGCATATCAAAACGAAACACAATTATCCAATAGAAACAACTTCGAGCCTTTATCATGTCGAAATCATTTCATTGAATGATTTCCCTAAACATTTACATTCATTTGGTTACATTTCGTTGCCAAACATACTAGTTTGTCACTACAAAAAGAGCCGTGTCAAAAACATACTAGTTTGTCACTACAAAAAGAGCCGTGTCAAAATTAAAAAACAAATTACTAAAATATATCAAACAGAAAGCTTAAAAGGTTATTTATAATGTTGTTACATTATTTCGCCTTCCATTGAATTCCTTTTGGCGTAGAACTAGATTTGAGCAATAATTTATATGAATAACTATAATTTAGGGAGTCAAAAGTTAAACTTTGTCCCCGTGTTTATGACATTAAATGGTGGTCAAAAGACGGCGAAGTGTAAAAAAGAACTACACATAATTGTACTACATACATGCGAGCAATACGATGTATTCTGATAACATATCTGGTTTTCTTAACTACACGTAAATAATTCACATTGCCCTTTGACACGAAAGAATTAAAGCAGATAAAGTCGAAGATACCTCTCTTTAATTTGAGCAATTATCCGAATGAAGGCAAAATAGATGTATGATACTGGAAGGTATGGGCCACTAGTTTCAAATACGATGGTTAAATAAGAGATAGATAACCAAGTAAATTTAATCCGACATCTGAGAGAAATGGATCATTTAATTTCAAATTACATTTTAATTAATTTAAATGACTTTGCAAATAAAAAGAGCTGTTAATAATGATACTTTAAATTCACCATAAACGTTTTAGCAGCTTCACCTATATTCCTAGTGTGGGGGTGATATCCTTCTAGCAAACATTTGACTAAAAAGGCTTAAGTATACAGTGTATACTCCGAACTTACAAGCAACTACGTCCATTAAATTTATCATGTTATTAACGTTACATGTTGTATACAAAACACACTATTATTATAGAACGAATATCTTTTTAACACTATATACCGATCCGGGATTTGCCACGAATAGTTTAAACTTCTTTTTTGTTTTTGTTGGTTTTTTTTCGCCGTTTTTAACAGTATTTCAGTCATAAAACAGCGGTCAGTTAACCTACTCACACTTTTCCTGGGTAAGCTTAGCCGGATTGACAGTCTAGCGCTCTACCAACTGAGCTAGCCGGCCCGGCTAGTGTAATCTCCTTGCCAGATATTGTTAAAGGATTAATTTCCATTTAACGAATATCACAAACATTACCATATGCTTTTTTGAATATCACAAACATTACCACGTGCTCTTTTGTATGTAATAGTCAAATCGCTAAACACGTGATATCCAAGTGCGATGACTGGATAATAGTGCAGATTAATTGGAATATGATTGACATTTGTGGAAGCGTCTATTATACTGTTATTGTGGGAAGATTTTAATTAAATGCTATACTTCTGCGCATTTTTCATATTAAAGAGCAAAAGTAACTCTTAAATATGCCTCTTATAAAAAATAGCCCTGATATTAAAACAAGTGTTACACTTACTGCGCCTTTTATTCACCGTGCCGTCGGTCGTCGACAAGTCTGCCAAGGAGAGGCTGCGTCTGTCGAGGCGCTCAGAGGCGCCGGCGTCGCTAAACTTCCGGCTGATCCTCGCCTTTATCAACTGGAAGGTCGACGACTTCCGCTTCTTCTGCCGCTTCTCGACCGGCTCTTCTTCCTCCTCTGCAATCGTCTCATCGGGCAGAGATGTTTTGTTGAGGTTAGGAGTAGAGGCAGTAATTTCGGGGGATCTTTTTAATGAAAATTTTCCGAAACGCCATTTATGCTTTTTGTGCTCCTTTTTCGAGCTGTCTCCTTCGTCTCGCTCTGCATTTGCCGCGTCTGCGGTCTTTTCCTTGCCAGTTGATTTCTTCTTTCCAAACTGAAAGGACCAACTCTTCTTCTTCAATTTGGCCCCTGTTGGATTTTCCGGCTTATCTACGTATTGTATTTTCGAGTTCATACCTGTCCCTGAATCAGAAGATGCGTTTGACTTACTCTCTTCCTTGTCTGCCTGGTCGTTAACGATACTAGAATAGTTAATGCCATCAGGACCGCTCTCTACAGCCGCTACAATGGAGCACTCAGATTTCGAGAGATTACCAACATCTACAGCTAGCTCGTTTATGTACACAAAATCTTCATCATCTTTATCCCCATTAATATAAATCGGCTCAGCCAGCCTTTGTCCAATTACTTTACCTAAATCTTCTTCACTATAATTGTCATCAGCAGTTTCATTAACTGCTACACGTTCATCTTTGCCATCTAGCTCTTTATTCTGTTTCTTTTGGGGAACAGCATATTCAACGGTGTCAACCTGCTTTTCGCACACCTTTTCAACCACAATACCGCTGTCAAGAGAATTAAGTCGCTTTACTTCATTCTCGTCCTCTGATGAATTATTTAGAGACGAAGAAGTATTCAAATTTTCAGAATCCCCTGTCTCCCTTACGCCTGATGTCTGAATAACACCATCAGTAGCATCTTTGCCATTTACATCCGCAACAACAACTTCGGAGTCCGAGCTCTTTCTCTTGCTAAATTTAAACATGTTGGAGAACACGTTTGGCTTCGATCCTTTTTTCTCTGACTTTCTCTTTGACTTGGCAGTATCATCCACTACCCCTTTTATCTTTTTCGATTTAACTTTACTCTTTTTACCTTTAGCATCAGTTTTAGAACTACCACTGTTTAAATTAGTGTCATTTTCAGTCCTGACCTCTAAACCACTTTGAAAATCATTTTCAGTAACGGTTTCGAAAGCGTTTTTCTCGTCAATCACTTCGACATCGCTATAAGGAACAGCAACAACAGTTTCTAAAGCAGCGACATCGGTTTTATCTGCTTGCTGAATTTCATGGACCTGCTCAGCAGTGTTCCCCGCCTCTTCAGCATCTATATCAGTGACCGGTTCGGACTGTGAGGGTCTGCTGACGGAGCGACTGATAGATCTTCGGACGGCCCTTTCTGCGGCTTCTGTGATAAGGGCTTTACATTCCTCGACGATGTTGTCGTCTGCGTCGTCAACCTCGACCTCCTTGTTTGGTTCTTTCTCTTCTGTTGTCTGCTTTTCAGCTTCTGTAATAATAAACATACGAAGCGTGTCGTTGGAAAACCGGACTTAATGCACGTGCATAAAGTGTCGTCCCGGAACAGTCCGCACCGGCTGATTCAGGACGACACTTTCCGCTTTTATCGTATTTTCTGTTTCAAGGAAGTCTCTTCTAAACATAAATCCACTGTAGGGGGAATGTGCCGTCCTGGATTAGCCTGTGCGGACTGCACATGCTGATCCGGGATAACACTTAACGCACGTGCATTGAGTCCCACAACAACACACATATTACATATTTCTTATTTGTTAATCGTGTTCTTGCTATCATACTTTCGAAGATTTCAGACAATTCAACAGAGCTTTATAAATGTTAAAAAAAATAAATATATCACACTTGAAACTTGTTTAGAAAAAACAACAACAAGAACAACACATATCATACCATTCAATATAATTTGATTTAACGTTGATGATGTATATGTGTGTGTTATTGTATTTGATGTGTAATTGGTTTACATAAAATATACACTATTTACACATCGGTACTGATTAAAATTGTTGAGATTGTGTTGTTGTTGTTTTCTGAATAAAACACACGGTGCTTTATGCATAACCTGTATCCTCGATGCCTTGAAGCGTTTAATACAATGCTGTTACTCTTTCGTACACAGAAAACATTGTTAGATCACAAGCACTCACAGTCCACACTATCCTGCGCTACACAGTTCCTGGATCTAGGAAGCTTTTTTGGCTTTAAAGATAATGTTATAATTTATTTTCCGGCGTCCCGTGACAAATTGTTTATAAATACATTTCGTAAACACAGATAAAATTGCGACACATATGCTCAGTGATTCAGTAAAAAAGGCAAATAACCCCAAGCAAAAAGACAAGGAGTTGTCTGAAAATGTCTTTAAAATGCCGACACACACACACACACACACACACACACACACACACACACACACACACACACACACACACACACACACACACACACACACACACACACACACACACACACACACACACACACACACACACACACACACACACACACTCACACACACACACACACACACACACACACACACACACACACATATATATATATATATATATAGCTTGTCGTGGGAAAACCAGGCTTAATGCAGGTGCGTAAAGTGTCGTCCCGGATCAGCCTGTGCAATAGGCACAGGCTTATTCAAAACGGCACTTTCCGCTTTATGGTATTTTATGTTTATAAAAAGACTCTTCAAAACATAAATCCACTGCAGGCGGAAAGTGCCGTCCCGGATCAGACTGAGCAGCCTGTGACGACACTTAACGCACATGCATTAAGCCTGGTTTCCCCACGACACGCCTCTATTATATTTATTCATCGGATCTCTTAGTATATAGTACCATTTCATCGGTGTTGTCGTAGTTACGTATATATCTGGGAACTTTCGAGTAAAATGTTAATTTTCACCTGTATCTTTATGGAATAAAGTGTTTTGATTAAAAGATTGATCATGTTAAAATCTCAGCCAATACTATAGACGCTGAATTGGAACAACTGCATCACATATCGTCTGTCATTAGGGCTACACAGGTTAAGATTCTTCGGGTTTTTTTGCGTTAGTCAAGGTCTAAATCTGAGCGTTACTACCATAAGACACTACGTCAACGTATGTACCGGTAGTGCATGTATCACTAAGTATATATATGGACGGATAGGGTCTCGAGATGTCGTAGTCATGATAATTTCATATTTCCGGTAAATGTGATCCCGACCCATAATTTTGTGGAAGTTCAGTATCATGTGTTAATATTTTTGGTTTGTGAATCAATCATAATGTGGGAGTGGTCATACTGTAAACAAGGCGTTTAATGTCATACGGGGATCGAACACGTCCGTCGGCATGCCGTTTGACTGCTTTACGGCCAGAAATCACCAGCGCAAGCATAAATCGCCATTACTGTCAGCTGTGGACAGTTTTACATCCCTCTGTTACAATGACATGAAAGGCCCGAGAGAATTGTCGCTTTACCAAAGGCGGACACATGTAACGGCGTCGTTGACAGGTTTGGTTTGTCGTAAAAATCGGTGTAGATAGTTCGAGACAACACAAGACCACCGAGGGAGATATGGTCTGGCACAGAACGCGCACAATTCAAATGTAACTTAAATGAGGCATGTCGTGGGAAACCCGGGCTTAATGCATCTGCGTAAAGTGTCGTCCTGGATCAGCCTGTGCAGTCCGCACATGCTAATCTAAAACGACACTTTCCGCTGTTAATGGTATTTTCTGTTCATGGAAGTCTCATCTAAACATAAATCCACTGTAGGCGGAAAGTGTCGTCCCGGATAAGCCCGTGTGGACTGCACAGGCTAATCCGGGACGACACTTTACGCACATGCATTAAGCCGGATTTTCCCACGACACGCCTCAAATAAATTTGGAACATGTTTAATCAAAGAGCCATATACTTTATAGTACAAGTTATATGACATGGTAACATCGTATTCATTGAACACATCCGGGTAATATAATAAATATTTTTTTTAGTTAAACATGCATGTTTGATTTTATTTGCGAAGAAGTGATTTTTCGATAAAAAAAAAATCCTTCTTATTTTATAGTACGTATACGCAATAAAACTTTATTATATCTCCTTGATTTTATTTTAGTTTCTGATTATTACAAAATAAGTTGCGGATAATTTACGTTACCAAAAGCTGTTTCTTTAAATTATGTCAAATATTTAAAATACTTCATACCATCACCTCAACGACGAGCATAAAACTGTGCTTTATACGAAACCGAGCAAAATAGAGCGCGCAAAATAGCATTACATCTGAAGTTCTGAACACCTCGAAGTAATTTGTGTCAGCTATTTACTTGTAATCCTTGTAATGTTATTTAATTGGCTCAGAATTGAAGCACATTTCTGCGGAGTGTTGAAATTTAATGTCGCACATGTATCGCCAATTAAATTCGCACAGAGTGGTTGAAACACGCGTTTGTACTTTGGCATCTATTTCAGGGGCTCGCGTTTAATTTCAAAATAATATGTTCGTATGACCTTCGACAAACGGAGCGTTATTAATGTCCAAGGCATTGTAAACGCCAGTTGCGCCTGGTATTCAAACTGAAAAAAGTATATAAAAAACTTTCTGATTTTCTGATGCAGCAGTAGTATGAAAAATAATATGCGTGAAATTAACATTACATTAACAGTGATTTAGTCATAAGTACTTTGTGGAAAGCATTCCGAAAAAAAATATAGTTTTATTACTTTGTCACTTTTCCCGACATTATTTCATCATTCTGAACAGAAATAACGCGGCTACAGTGGTCACTACAATAGTAATAACGAAGATATTTTGAGTGAGATGTCAGCCAGGAAAGAAGTATAAAGTTATACACGCATTTGTCTAACTATCATTTCTGAAGAAATATTTTCTTATACATGCACGCAAAACCACGTTTATTTCCTAATATAAAAAGCGAAATTGAATTATTATATCATGAATGTAAAAAGCTAACTTAAAGGGTAATACCACTTAAAAAAAAAAATACAGTTAACATGAAATGGCGGTGTCACTCTTGCTAAAATAGGGAATATGAAATGGCACTACTACTTTAACGAAAATACTAAATATAGTGAAAGTGAAATGTCAATACTACTGCAACTATAATATTGAAAATGAATGACAATACCACTTTAACTTAACTTGTGAAAATGAATGGCAATACCTCGTTAACTAAAGTATTGAAAATGAATGGTAGTGCCACTTTAACTAAAATAGTGAAAATGAATGTCAATACCACTTCAACTAAAATATTGAAAATGAATGGCAATACCACTTTAACTAAAATTGTGTAAATTAATGACAATACCACTTTAACTAAAATAGTGAAAATAAATGGTAGTGCCACTTTAACTAAAATAGTGAAAATAAATGGCAATACCACTTTAACTAAAGTATTGAAAATGAATGGTATAGTGACACTAAAACTACAAGATTGAAAATGAATGGTAGTGCCACTTTAACTAAAATAGTGAAAATGAATGGTAGTATATACCACTTTAACATTGTAAAGTAGAAGTGCAAAACACCTTCAAGCAAACGGAATGCACCCAGCGCTAACAACGGAGGAAGCACTTGCGAACCCGTGCCCCCGTGCAGCCCAAACATGAATACACGACTGTCATTAAGTATGTCTACCGCAAATACGATTGTTGTGTTTAGACTCTGGCATCAAACAACGCATTTCATCGCCGTTTGGCGAACAGCTCGAATCACTCCGGTGTCCGTCCTACACAACTGTTGGTTGACTCATGTAACTTGTATTATGACGAAGCAGATTAATAAATAAGCGTATTGAATAGCTGTAGTTTTTGCAGTTAAGACATTAAATGGCTTTTTAATACGAAAATATGTGAACAAGTCCGTTTCAATAACTTTAAGATGTACGAGCGTCTATGAAATTATTGTGGGAGATAACATGTAAGATGTTGTAAACACACTTACTAGTAGTATGACAATACGTGAGACTTCTTAAGGTATGCATTGTTTTACACTAGTCTAGGTCAAAGTGTTTAACAGCGTTAGTATCAGACTAAGATATTAATATGGACAGAGCACCTTATAAAAGTGACAATGAATTTGAACACGTGACAGCAGATGGTTTAATTTAACTTTGGAATGCAATATGTCTGAGCCGCCGGAAATGCAAATGCAGCTTTACGCTTTAGTCAGTTAATAAATGATAATGAATTACATACTCAAATTTCAGAATGCCATCTCAGATGTAACAGTATGAAAAAAGAACATCCTGTTCTAATCTTAACAGCAATAAATAGACTACTACCCGGTACGGTGTATTTCTCTCTATAATTATGGATTTTTAAAGACCAGAACCAGCGTTTAGACCTTTATTTTGCTGTCTATACCTATTATAAGTAATTAAATTGAATTGAATTATTAAAATACACGTGACACTTGTTTGTTTCTACTCAAGTTAAACTTTCTGTTAGGTTTACCACCACCAATCCAACTGGAAATACTAGTACAAGCCCCGTATCAAAGCCATAATGAGGGGTGCGAAAACCAGATGAGCATAAGGGCTTTCTTTGTACGAAATTTTGTAGAATAACATTTGAGTTAAAATAAAACTAAATGCATTTTAACCAGTATTTAGACAGTTAACTATTGTTAATGCAATGACATATCATTGCTATTTAATATAGATCGCATTTTTTATTTAAAATCTTTTACTTCATTATGTTCAACTTCTCATCTACAACTTCAGTATAAGGAGATTCAATTATCCGAGCGCGTATTCATGACGTAAACATTTGAGAATCTCTAAATTGTATCATTTAATGTGCGACGCCAGCAAATGTGTGAGTGAGAGAGATATCAAAGAAACGGTATAGCAACACACACACTATGTAATTTGCTTTTCAGCCACCCGAGATAGTGTATACTTAGGCTACAATGAACTATTTCGGCCAATACTTGTTTTACAAACTATTTGGTAAGATAAGACGGTTGGTATCAGAAGTGTAAATCGTTGAAAAAGATATAGCTTTACGATTCATCGCTATTTTCGTGCAAAACTGCGAGTTTCTAATGTTTCGTGTTTTAGTTTTAGACACGCCATCGTATCAAATGTATGTAGTATTTGTAGCAACACAACTTCATACCGCGTTTTATGTATGCTGCACAATATGTCTGCACGTAATAACACTTACACTGAACTGTTCTTAAGAAAGTAGGATACATAAAACAAAAATGCAGAAAAGATTAAAGGCGCTAACAAGGAGATACACGTTTCACTAAACATTAAGAGTTTAATGTTGAGATAACAAACATGTAAAATAATACATTATGAGCTAACAACTTATGCACATTTTCATAAAATAAATAAATTGGAACGGTTGGAAGTTCAGTTTGGTGTTTATATTTTCAACACTACGAAACTAGTCGAAGTGCCTGGTGCTATATGTAGAATATCGTGTAGCTCGTCGAATGTTAACGGTGAATAGTCGGACTTGATCCGCGTCGACACGACATTCGGCAGTAAATAAAGCTAGTGTTTGTAAACAGTTTTACTTGAACCATCAGCGTTTTTGCAATAACAATATACAGAAAACCAAATCTTTCTGACGTAGGATATATACTAATGTAAACAGTTGCTACGACAGGCCACAAGATACAAAGTTTTATAATAGTCTGACATTTGGCCATGTTCGCCTTAAATATGCCTGTCATTAATCATTTATAGTAAATTATACGCAACCCATATAGTGTATGTTTTAAAACCAGAATGTATAAGATATTATAAACATGAACACAAATCACGTAACGACGAAGATAAACTGAATGAAATAATATAAATACAAATTATGAGATACCTATATATACATATACAATCAACAAAACAGAGGATTCTTGTTTTTCTATTATTTATTTACTTTAATATAGTAAATGCAGCAGAATGATCAATACATTTAAGAAGCATTAATACACTAAATACGATGCTGTTTTAAATAATAAAGAAAGGACATGAAATTTGATTTAAGCAACTTTGACAACGCGGTATTTGCTGTACAATGAAAGCTTTCGCATGCCGTGTGCCAATTAAATTCCCCCATTCCACTTAAATTATGCGAAACTGTAGGGTTAATACTGTAGACGTTCACAATTATTTAATTCCTCAGTCAATGTAACGAAAATCACAACCAGAAATTAAAACATTTGAAATGTGTAAAACAGGGTCAATTACATTCGATCCATTTTATCAAAGGATATAAAGATAGTATTTAAAACCTAAAAACTTCATTTTCATTGTAAACACGAACACCTGTGGGAAAAAACAATCCAAATAATGAATTCAAAGTGCCTCGGGCGAACCTTGATTCGCATTATTTACTGTTAAGGGAACCAGTTATGCAGAATAATTTCTTTTCGTTATTATTGAATTGAAATAAGTAATACAAACACTAATACTAAAACGTATTCCAACTACATTAATTCATACACACGTGCACGTAATGGCCAACACGGGCCCACTAGAGAACAGTGTTGCTTTTGTATACACCTGCATTCAAACTGTCAGGATAACGGTGATATATATCTGGTATCATATTTTTGTATGAATATTAACGTACCTGTGGGTCCTTGATTCACTTCCTGATCATAAGACGGCTGCGAAATGACTCCTTCCGAGTTCTTTCCGTTTACGTCCGTTGGGTCGTCGAGCACCGGAAGTACCAGATCAGGGACGCTGTAGTCGCTGTCCACCAAGACCTTGTGGAATGTGCAGCTCTTTCCGGTCCCACCGACGCTCTCCTTGACCCCCTCCCCTGGGATAGTTCTGCAGAGCGCGATTATATTTTTCTTACTAAATTTAGTGAATTCACTTCTTATAATGTTATCAAATACATATGCATAGCTTATTTAAGATCGTTCGATAGTTCTATGCCTTTTTTCGAGAGTATTAATTTCAGCGTAAAACCATATTAACAAACACTGTAAATTATACGATTGTCATGTTGCTTTGTTGTTGTTGTTGTTTTTTTCCTAAAAAATCAGTTATATACTCTCGTAGTTATAAGCACAGTAACATACTTGTATAAACTCAAACTAAAGTTACTTCAAACGAATACAACTGCATGTCAAAATTCACAACAGTAAATCCTGGTAAATTCCGTGTACAACTTACAGACACGAGCCAATAAGCTGTCTGATAATGTCGAAGTAAAATCCAAGAAAATGCATTTATACACTTTATACATACACTCGCGTACAGCGCTTAATAAATCATAGTTCACAACCGAGTTTTCATTTACCTTCACCGCCTTAAGTAAAATCTTCCGCGCTGTCTTATTTGAGAGGCTTTAAATGTAAATCACTGACATGTAGTAGAAAACGCGACTTTACGTTTTGACAGTCTTCTATTGTATGTACATTCAGTGCATATTTCGAAATCTACCAAAAATGAACGGGCATATAGAGCTTAGCTACAATGTTATCTCGGTACATTTTTACATTGAAAGAAAAACGTGTCCAAAAGAAGTTTTTTATGATATGTTTGATCTTTGATTTTATCTTGTTGCTATTGTTGTATATTCGATGTTAGAAAACGAAGATTATTAACTATCAAATTGTGTCTTATTTCCCCCCAAAAACAATGACGTAAATATTTAAAGGGACTTATTCACATATATTTGTATCTACACTGTCATAAAATGTCGTCATTGCAAAAACTAAATAATTTAGAACAACCAACTCAAATATTCTGTCGCGAAAAACATATTGCCTTTGCCGGGGTTCGAGCCTAAACCTTCGAATCAAAAGTCGGTCACGCTATCCTCTAGGCAAGATGGACTTACACACTGTAATATGAGTTCTTTTTATCGTTATATAAGTGGTACACAAGTTTTAAAATATCAGCAAAAGGAATTACAAATACTAAATTGTAATTGTATCCATTTCAATTGATATTTATGTACCAATTACACCTTATTTCTAAAACATTTATGTACTTATCAATGACACCTTATTTGCAAAAACATTTTTATATACAACGAACGTTTCTTGCTGGAATCTATGTCCAAAATTGGAAATTGTCAATTTACCAATTTGTGGATAGGACACTTTAATGTAGTTTAACATTTCATAATATGTACAAACCGATATTGAAAGCACATGTACGAATGCCATAATAACTATCGCATTGCGAAGTGTGAGAGATACTAGTACAGCGTGCGAATGTATGGATAGTTTCTTGAATATGTACAGGTTTTTGCATGTAAATGTGTAGGATTGTTACGAAGGCATACATTATGATGTGATTAGGTAAGTTTGTTTGCATTATAAATCTGTACCTGCTGAAGTGCATTTATGGTTGTTACAAGAATTTATCAGCGAAGCACATTTATTTATACATGATTGTTATAGTTATATCTAGGATTTAGCTTATAGAGAAGCATGGATATTAATATTCGAGGCGTGTCGTGGGAAAACCGGGCTTAATGCATGTGCGTGCAGTGTCGTCCCGGATTAGCCTGTGCAGTCCGCACAGGCTAATCTGGGACGACACTTTACGCCTACAGCGGATTTATGTTTAGAAGAGACTACCTCGAAACATAAAAAAAAACAAAAGCGGAAAGTGTCGTCCTTAATTAGCCTGTGCGGCCTGCACAGGCTGATCTGGGACGACACTACGCACATAAATTGTGCCCGGTTTTCCCACGACTCGACTCAAATTTAGTGTAGGCCTCGTTTCCCTCATTTTCACGTCGCTGTGCGTCGTTAAGTTCGAGCGTTGGCACTTTATAGACCCCATCTCACACAATTACTGTTTTATTGAAAACACGTGTCCGTCAACAGTTTTGCTACTTGATAATTACCGGTATTGTCTAATAACTCTAAAAAGAAAAACCGTTTAGCGTATGTCATTTAAGGTTTGTACGCTTTGTATGTTTCTAATTTTCCGTGGCATTCCGTTTACATGGCCCTTTAGTGTCATTCAAAAATACACCGAAGACTTCTTCTAAAATTATTTATGCACATATAGATCTAGACTTGGACATTCATAAACGTATGAATAATAATCCAGTTTAAATCTAACCCAAATCTTACATTCGCAAGAATGAAATACATAAGTTGAAGACTTGAATTTTGTTTGTTTCGTCCACATAAATGCTTACCATTTACAACATACCCTTCAGTATACAAAGAACACTGTTGTATTGAAATAGTTTTGATGATGAACTTTGTACAAGTCGATTATACAATTTCTGTTCTGTTCTAAATTCCAAAAGTTTATTCGCATCCTACTACCACACAATCGCACAATGCTTGCCGTTTTTTTTATTACAAAAATAATTGATATGTACATGTAAACAACTATGTACACTGATGACACGAAAGTAGATATTCCATGATTTTCAACCACATAAAATCCATCATTGCACAATGCTGACAAAAATATATAGAAGTATATTAAAATATATAATATTATTAATAATTATATACACATACATTCACCCTTCTGTCAATGTGTGCATAATCAACAGAATTTGAAAGAAAACCAGTATACGGATATTTAAAAACAAATGTCATCTATATATGATCATATTGCAAAGCATACACGCCTTAAGTGCAAAACTCTTGAATACAAACAGTTGTGAAGGTCAATATATCTCAGAGTCACATATTACCTAAACAAAATATATAACACACGTGAAACATGCCCATTACTTAACTGGAAACACATATTGCTAACATTCCGATAATTAATTTATTAAATAAATAGCAGGTTCTAATAAATGTGGTTAAAAGTACACAGAGACTATGCACTGAGTAGCAAGCACACTTATCATAACTAAAAACATGTATTTGTATATGCTTACATACCCCATTGTCCAATTATTACAAGACAATATATTGCATGGAACATTATCAGGATCATATAATTCTACAACATCTCTAAAATCAGTTTCAACCTTCTAACTCGTGAGAGAATTTAATGCTAACGTAACGATGACTTCCTATGCTACAGAGACCTACAGTTAAGCTCTCACACTAGTTTTACTGACGACTAAAACCCCCCGTTTTCGCATACGGATGTTACTGCTTTTTACATTTACAAACAGTATTTCATTTGTTAAACTGATTTTTCCATCAAGTGAGCGACTACTGTCACTTCATGCTAGTTTGTATCTTGTTTATATTTTGCCACAAGAAACTGTAATAAGTGTTAAACGGATACAATATTATTAGTCATTCAACATATTTCATGTTAAATATACACATCTGTATTTAATTGTCATAAACCGAATTAATTTAACGACTTAGTTCATTAATCTTAAGCTCTGTACAGTAACCGACTATGTATCATCATATGTGGCTGACAACAATATTCACATCTTGTCTATTCGCTGTATTCAACAGGTACGTTTCTACTCAGCAGACACTATTTCTCCACTGAATGATTGCTCCCTACAGTTACTCAACGATTTGTCACCGTATGGCTGACAACCGTATAACGCACATACCGGTAGGTTCTTTTGTCAGGAACCTTGGTCCGTATTCACAAAGCTTATTAGGTAAAACTTAAGTAAATTTCTTAAATTCATTAAATTCCTTAAGTCTGTGGCTGTTTCATGTATAGGTCATTTTACATTAAAATGTTTCAAACTATTAAATATTGCTCAGATGTTTTATATTTTTCCATTTTGTACCCAGAGATCACTGGATTCCACGTAGAATTTTATATTAGATTTTCACTTAAATACAACTGAAGATATGATTTCCATTAGGAGCTTTGTGAAACCTAGCCAATGTCTGTGTAGCTCTGCTCTGTAGCCAACAATTTCCAACCATATTGCTGACAACCAATCACTCCCATGTGTCTATCTCTTCATTGTAGCTATCAGACCGACTGCTGCTACACTAACTCGATTCCACCTGGACGCCCACGCTTGCTGTTAAGGCCACCTTGTCGGTAAATCCCAAATCCTTCTCAAGATCCAGCGGTTCACTGTTGTCCGGCACTTGGACACCAACCTCCTTCATCAGTACAATTTTCTTATTAAATGGAACGTGAATATCTGTACATGCATTTACTTCCACGTGTGATGCCTTTTCCGTGGGTGTCGAGGGAATAAAATTTACCGTCAAATTTAATTCAGACACATACTTAGCTTCCTCTTCAAAACTGAGCGCACGTTCTTTAGTCGTAGAGTCTTCGCCAAAACTCATTGCACGTTCTGTACTGTTACACTCTTCTTCAATATTAGTTGCACTTTCTTTAGTGTTTACCTCTGATTGCGCTTGTGCGGACTCGGGCACAATCTGAGCTATATCCTTTATTTCTTCTGCATGTGTTGTTTCTGACTGTTCAGTATCCTTAAATGTTAGATGGAACTCATTTTCTTCCGCGTTCGATTCAACGGATAACATGCCATTATTTACTTCCTCGCCATTGTCCAGTTTAGTAATATTCACCGCAACAACAGGAACAGCCTGGTTACTTTTTGCAGATTCCACCAACTCAGCACTTATGCCATGTTTTTCATCCATTTTACTTTCATTCCCCGATGCAACTGTACCAGATTGCTCTTTGAAAAACATAGCATCTAAAAGTACAGCGGGTTTAACCAGTGGTTTGGTTTCAGGTTCGATTGCGGGTTCACTGACAGCGTCTGCGTCAACAAATTCACTTGGAGGTTCAACTATACTTTCATGTATGTCATCACTGAACGATTGTTGGACAACATCTCGATCCTTTGATTCTGCGTGTTGTTGTTCGTTATATTCTTTGGGTCTTTTACACACCGTTGCATAGTCGTCATTGCTGAGTTCTATCCTTTCATTGTTAGCTATTGTTGCCTTAACTAAATGAATTGGTAGCGCTGTTTCTGCGATTTTAACATATTCATCGTCAATAACAACTTCATTATCTTTGATGTGTGATTGTTCAGCGACCATTTTGATTTCAGGAATTGTCTTAGTTTCACTCGCGACATTGGGCTTTTCGATCGTTTCTTCTAATGACGATACTTTTTCAGGAGCGGCATTTCCGTTTGGCGACGAATGCTCGCGTTCATCTTCTTTGCTTGCTTCTTGTGCAGCTTTTCCAGCTTTTGCTGCCTTCGCTGCCTTTTTACGCCTTTTTGCAGGCTTCGGACTTGCCTCTTTATCGTCTTTTAAAGTAGCAACATCACCATCTAAAATAAACATGACATTTTTTCTGGCTGGCTTTGTACACACATATGTTACGATGCATCCTTTTCGGTAAAATGCATTTATGATACATTATGTCCAGCTTTGAGTGCTTAATAAATTAGTAAATGTATTATAGAAAATTTATTCACAGTTAACTACAGTGGAATAACAAACACATTACGAGTGTTATTGTTTCTTTTACGGAACTTAAAGTGGCATGCATGGCTTTTTCCTCAGCTAAATCTCCAGTACAATACACAAATGCTAAGAGAAATGCACACATAGAATCGTCTTGCTTGGCATTTACCCCTCACTTAGACCCGCATACCATACATATGATAGATTTAAATATTTATCTTACCGGATGATTCTTTGGTGACCAAGCAAGTATGTATACCTACCAAGTGACAGGTCCGAGAGGGACACGCCGTCGATAGCCTCGGAGTCCGGCAGGTCCAGCTCGTCCTCTACAAAACCTGCAAACAGTGGAGCAATGTTGCTATCATTCTCGGCAACACATAAATTATAGACATCAATGAAAAGCTCAGACACATTAACAAGTTACTCTTGAACTCTATAGACGTTACTACAAAAGTCAATCATATGCAAATTAATCTGCAATATGTTTAACGGTTAACCTACTTAACAAAAAAGAACACGCGGTGAAGCTTGTGATGTGTGGGTGATATTCGATAAATGGACGTTAATTAACTATAAATGGGGCGGGGTTTAAACTGTCCGAGGCAAAGCCTGGAAAGGTCTACTAGTATAATTACGGGCTTGAATTATTTCCATTATGTATGCTCGGATTTGTTCGTGCACGTGTTTCACGTGTTTATTGATACTGTATTTTCAGCGGAATTCTCTTACTTCGATTAAACTCGATTCCAGTAAGGAAACTAATATATAATCACCGTAATGGATTTTAAAAATATTCATGCATAAAGGTCAGTGTCAGGTTAATTTGTCCAAGCTTTACATACATATGTGCCATGCTGTGGCGTAGTCAAGTTTTTTTTAACATTGGGGAGGCGGAAAATATATGCATTAAACGCATAGCATTAAATCAAATCCATCAACCATTTTATGAGGCTCCGTTTGCATACAATATGAAATGGGTGTAAGGACTGACAGTTTGAAAGCCCATTCGTACGGCATCAGTCAGTCTCTAATAGTAGAATATTTAATTATTGCCAGGACCAAGCCTCTTCTCCGTCAGTTGGAATTAAATACTGATTTAAATTTATTGTTCAAAACATATAAGATATAAACATGTGAAACATTTAAACAACACCTTCATTAATAAAACATATTTTATAAGTTTTGTTATCTACTCTGTTGAATGTTCGATTCAATGTATACGCCATGCAAACACAAAGGGTAAAGACATGTAGTGGATTTTTTTCACTCGAGTGAATTATTTAATCTACACGTAAATCTAAAGCACGGCGAATCAATGGCGTACACTTATAAATATGATTTATCACACCAAAAATGCCCGTGTTTTAAACGGTTGAGCCATAAAACTTTTGTCACAAAGCAAGCCTGATGTTATCTCTGGTTGCCTTCATTTTAACTGACAAAAACTAACAAAACTTTAAACGGGCTTGCGCACATATAGTTATGATTTCAAGTAGTCGTAAATCACAAAAATGCAGTATAACAAAGTTCACACTACATTAATGATATAATGAATGTTTAAATGTTCACTTGACAATGTCAAAAATTATTAAGACTGATATGCTGGGTGGAGGGAAATACTGCTGTGCGGTCCATTTCGGATTCTCTACGTATCAATTACAACTGAGGATAAGTCTTAATTTTTATTCCATATATTCACATATAACTTAACCATAAAGTTTTGAAAATATATGGTCTGCGTGTTAACCAGATGCGAAAATTACTGTCTAACAGTACAAACCACAAAATCCTTTTTGATAACGATAGTGTAGGATATAACTGATCCTCAAAAACTTGCGACACAAAACGAATTCTGAAAGGAATATTGCGTGTTGTTTTATCTTTTTAGTACATGTATAAATGATAACGAATTTTAAATCAATTAATCGTTCGTTTATACGACACCTGAAGTGCGTGTCGCGATAGTTGATGGTGTTTCTACGTTTATTAACAAAACACCGCGCCGTTTGCTAGGTATTATTGATTTCCTCCCAGTTCATACGCACAACAAATGAGGAACAAATCAGTGTTTATCTACGGGTAAAATTGTATTTTTTCACAAAAGAATCCAGGTAATTTATGAAGACACTCTTATTTCAAACTTTGTCAATCAAAACTACAAACGTCAACATAAATCTTCATTTCTATACACTGGATAAAAATACAGTTCAAAATATGTGCCTGTAAAAATAATAGGAAACAGCTGATTTGTTTATTGCAGCAACTTGTATGCGATTGATATACGCAAATAATTAAATTGTGGAAATTGTACTTTTCTAATTGTGTCAAGATTCCTGCAATGATTTTGTACTTTAATAGTAGCTTCGTGCTGCTGAACATATCTGGAATTGACCTCAATGAACCGCCGTTCACAACAAACGCTTACAGTTTAAACCAGTCTCATCCAAATAGTTTCATTTTACTACTTCCGAGTTACATTGAAAATACAGAAATGATATACAAACACTAATAGGCTTATTAAGCTTTAAAACGATCAAATATTAATCAAACAAACTAAACAAATTTCAGCGACTGCTAAACGTTAAAAATAATATAAATCTCGATTTGAATGTATTTACAATAATCGACCTGTTTACACATGAGTAAATTGGAAAGTATGTCCCCCTCTTGACATAACTATCTCGCTCGATTGATGTATTGGATTAATATATGTGCTGTTAAAGTGATCATTTAACTACGAGCGCAGATAAACATTTGATTAATTGACCCGCAATATTTACGAGGAATGCGACGAAATACTTAGCTGGGTCACGTGACTCGTTTTGACGCATGCTCACACATGATTTGCAAATAAAACTTTGCAGTTGTAAGTCTCGTCATGCATATCAAAACGAAACACAATTATCCAATAGAAACAACTTCGAGCCTTTATCATGTCGAAATCATTTCATTGAATGATTTCCCTAAACATTTACATTCATTTGGTTACATTTCGTTGCCAAACATACTAGTTTGTCACTACAAAAAGAGCCGTGTCAAAAACATACTAGTTTGTCACTACAAAAAGAGCCGTGTCAAAATTAAAAAACAAATTACTAAAATATATCAAACAGAAAGCTTAAAAGGTTATTTATAATGTTGTTACATTATTTCGCCTTCCATTGAATTCCTTTTGGCGTAGAACTAGATTTGAGCAATAATTTATATGAATAACTATAATTTAGGGAGTCAAAAGTTAAACTTTGTCCCCGTGTTTATGACATTAAATGGTGGTCAAAAGACGGCGAAGTGTAAAAAAGAACTACACATAATTGTACTACATACATGCGAGCAATACGATGTATTCTGATAACATATCTGGTTTTCTTAACTACACGTAAATAATTCACATTGCCCTTTGACACGAAAGAATTAAAGCAGATAAAGTCGAAGATACCTCTCTTTAATTTGAGCAATTATCCGAATGAAGGCAAAATAGATGTATGATACTGGAAGGTATGGGCCACTAGTTTCAAATACGATGGTTAAATAAGAGATAGATAACCAAGTAAATTTAATCCGACATCTGAGAGAAATGGATCATTTAATTTTAAATTACATTTTAATTAATTTAAATGACTTTGCAAATAAAAAGAGCTGTTAATAATGATACTTTAAATTCACCATAAACGTTTTAGCAGCTTCACCTATATTCCTAGTGTGGGGGTGATATCCTTCTAGCAAACATTTGACTAAAAAGGCTTAAGTATACAGTGTATACTCCGAACTTACAAGCAACTACGTCCATTAAATTTATCATGTTATTAACGTTACATGTTGTATACAAAACACACTATTATTATAGAACGAATATCTTTTTAACACTATATACCGATCCGGGATTTGCCACGAATAGTTTAAACTTCTTTTTTGTTTTTGTTGGTTTTTTTTCGCCGTTTTTAACAGTATTTCAGTCATAAAACAGCGGTCAGTTAACCTACTCACACTTTTCCTGGGTAAGCTTAGCCGGATTGACAGTCTAGCGCTCTACCAACTGAGCTAGCCGGCCCGGCTAGTGTAATCTCCTTGCCAGATATTGTTAAAGGATTAATTTCCATTTAACGAATATCACAAACATTACCATATGCTTTTTTGAATATCACAAACATTACCACGTGCTCTTTTGTATGTAATAGTCAAATCGCTAAACACGTGATATCCAAGTGCGATGACTGGATAATAGTGCAGATTAATTGGAATATGATTGACATTTGTGGAAGCGTCTATTATACTGTTATTGTGGGAAGATTTTAATTAAATGCTATACTTCTGCGCATTTTTCATATTAAAGAGCAAAAGTAACTCTTAAATATGCCTCTTATAAAAAATAGCCCTGATATTAAAACAAGTGTTACACTTACTGCGCCTTTTATTCACCGTGCCGTCGGTCGTCGACAAGTCTGCCAAGGAGAGGCTGCGTCTGTCGAGGCGCTCAGAGGCGCCGGCGTCGCTAAACTTCCGGCTGATCCTCGCCTTTATCAACTGGAAGGTCGACGACTTCCGCTTCTTCTGCCGCTTCTCGACCGGCTCTTCTTCCTCCTCTGCAATCGTCTCATCGGGCAGAGATGTTTTGTTGAGGTTAGGAGTAGAGGCAGTAATTTCGGGGGATCTTTTTAATGAAAATTTTCCGAAACGCCATTTATGCTTTTTGTGCTCCTTTTTCGAGCTGTCTCCTTCGTCTCGCTCTGCATTTGCCGCGTCTGCGGTCTTTTCCTTGCCAGTTGATTTCTTCTTTCCAAACTGAAAGGACCAACTCTTCTTCTTCAATTTGGCCCCTGTTGGATTTTCCGGCTTATCTACGTATTGTATTTTCGAGTTCATACCTGTCCCTGAATCAGAAGATGCGTTTGACTTACTCTCTTCCTTGTCTGCCTGGTCGTTAACGATACTAGAATAGTTAATGCCATCAGGACCGCTCTCTACAGCCGCTACAATGGAGCACTCAGATTTCGAGAGATTACCAACATCTACAGCTAGCTCGTTTATGTACACAAAATCTTCATCATCTTTATCCCCATTAATATAAATCGGCTCAGCCAGCCTTTGTCCAATTACTTTACCTAAATCTTCTTCACTATAATTGTCATCAGCAGTTTCATTAACTGCTACACGTTCATCTTTGCCATCTAGCTCTTTATTCTGTTTCTTTTGGGGAACAGCATATTCAACGGTGTCAACCTGCTTTTCGCACACCTTTTCAACCACAATACCGCTGTCAAGAGAATTAAGTCGCTTTACTTCATTCTCGTCCTCTGATGAATTATTTAGAGACGAAGAAGTATTCAAATTTTCAGAATCCCCTGTCTCCCTTACGCCTGATGTCTGAATAACACCATCAGTAGCATCTTTGCCATTTACATCCGCAACAACAACTTCGGAGTCCGAGCTCTTTCTCTTGCTAAATTTAAACATGTTGGAGAACACGTTTGGCTTCGATCCTTTTTTCTCTGACTTTCTCTTTGACTTGGCAGTATCATCCACTACCCCTTTTATCTTTTTCGATTTAACTTTACTCTTTTTACCTTTAGCATCAGTTTTAGAACTACCACTGTTTAAATTAGTGTCATTTTCAGTCCTGACCTCTAAACCACTTTGAAAATCATTTTCAGTAACGGTTTCGAAAGCGTTTTTCTCGTCAATCACTTCGACATCGCTATAAGGAACAGCAACAACAGTTTCTAAAGCAGCGACATCGGTTTTATCTGCTTGCTGAATTTCATGGACCTGCTCAGCAGTGTTCCCCGCCTCTTCAGCATCTATATCAGTGACCGGTTCGGACTGTGAGGGTCTGCTGACGGAGCGACTGATAGATCTTCGGACGGCCCTTTCTGCGGCTTCTGTGATAAGGGCTTTACATTCCTCGACGATGTTGTCGTCTGCGTCGTCAACCTCGACCTCCTTGTTTGGTTCTTTCTCTTCTGTTGTCTGCTTTTCAGCTTCTGTAATAATAAACATACGAAGCGTGTCGTTGGAAAACCGGACTTAATGCACGTTCATAAAGTGTCGTCCCGGAACAGTCCGCACCGGCTGATTCAGGACGACACTTTCCGCTTTTATCGTATTTTCTGTTTCAAGGAAGTCTCTTCTAAACATAAATCCACTGTAGGGGGAAAGTGCCGTCCTGGATTAGCCTGTGCGGACTGCACATGCTGATCCGGGATAACACTTAACGCACGTGCATTGAGTCCCACAACAACACACATATTACATATTTCTTATTTGTTAATCGTGTTCTTGCTATCATACTTTCGAAGATTTCAGACAATTCAACAGAGCTTTATAAATGTTAAAAAAAATAAATATATCACACTTGAAACTTGTTTAGAAAAAACAACAACAAGAACAACACATATCATACCATTCAATATAATTTGATTTAACGTTGATGATGTATATGTGTGTGTTATTGTATTTGATGTGTAATTGGTTTACATAAAATATACACTATTTACACATCGGTACTGATTAAAATTGTTGAGATTGTGTTGTTGTTGTTTTCTGAATAAAACACACGGTGCTTTATGCATAACCTGTATCCTCGATGCCTTGAAGCGTTTAATACAATGCTGTTACTCTTTCGTACACAGAAAACATTGTTAGATCACAAGCACTCACAGTCCACACTATCCTGCGCTACACAGTTCCTGGATCTAGGAAGCTTTTTTGGCTTTAAAGATAATGTTATAATTTATTTTCCGGCGTCCCGTGACAAATTGTTTATAAATACATTTCGTAAACACAGATAAAATTGCGACACATATGCTCAGTGATTCAGTAAAAAAGGCAAATAACCCCAAGCAAAAAGACAAGGAGTTGTCTGAAAATGTCTTTAAAATGCCGACACACACACACACACACACACACACACACACACACACACACACACACACACACACACACACACACACACACACACACACACACACACACACACACACACACACACACACACACACACACACACACACACACACACTCACACACACACACACACACACACACACACACACACACACACACACACACATATATATATATATATATAGCTTGTCGTGGGAAAACCAGGCTTAATGCAGGTGCGTAAAGTGTCGTCCCGGATCAGCCTGTGCAATAGGCACAGGCTTATTCAAAACGGCACTTTCCGCTTTATGGTATTTTATGTTTATAAAAAGACTCTTCAAAACATAAATCCACTGCAGGCGGAAAGTGCCGTCCCGGATCAGACTGAGCAGCCTGTGACGACACTTAACGCACATGCATTAAGCCTGGTTTTCCCACGACACGCCTCTATTATATTTATTCATCGGATCTCTTAGTATATAGTACCATTTCATCGGTGTTGTCGTAGTTACGTATATATCTGGAAACTTTCGAGTAAAATGTTAATTTTCACCTGTATCTTTATGGAATAAAGTGTTTTGATTAAAAGATTGATCATGTTAAAATCTCAGCCAATACTATAGACGCTGAATTGGAACAACTGCATCACATATCGTCTGTCATTAGGGCTACACAGGTTAAGATTCTTCGGGTTTTTTTGCGTTAGTCAAGGTCTAAATCTGAGCGTTACTACCATAAGACACTACGTCAACGTATGTACCGGTAGTGCATGTATCACTAAGTATATATATGGACGGATAGGGTCTCGAGATGTCGTAGTCATGATAATTTCATATTTCCGGTAAATGTGATCCCGACCCATAATTTTGTGGAAGTTCAGTATCATGTGTTAATATTTTTGGTTTGTGAATCAATCATAATGTGGGAGTGGTCATACTGTAAACAAGGCGTTTAATGTCATACGGGGATCGAACACGTCCGTCGGCATGCCGTTTGACTGCTTTACGGCCAGAAATCACCAGCGCAAGCATAAATCGCCATTACTGTCAGCTGTGGACAGTTTTACATCCCTCTGTTACAATGACATGAAAGGCCCGAGAGAATTGTCGCTTTACCAAAGGCGGACACATGTAACGGCGTCGTTGACAGGTTTGGTTTGTCGTAAAAATCGGTGTAGATAGTTCGAGACAACACAAGACCACCGAGGGAGATATGGTCTGGCACAGAACGCGCACAATTCAAATGTAACTTAAATGAGGCATGTCGTGGGAAACCCGGGCTTAATGCATCTGCGTAAAGTGTCGTCCTGGATCAGCCTGTGCAGTCCGCACATGCTAATCTAAAACGACACTTTCCGCTGTTAATGGTATTTTCTGTTCATGGAAGTCTCATCTAAACATAAATCCACTGTAGGCGGAAAGTGTCGTCCCGGATAAGCCCGTGTGGACTGCACAGGCTAATCCGGGACGACACTTTACGCACATGCATTAAGCCGGATTTTCTCACGACACGCCTCAAATAAATTTGGAACATGTTTAATCAAAGAGCCATATACTTTATAGTACAAGTTATATGACATGGTAACATCGTATTCATTGAACACATCCGGGTAATATAATAAATATTTTTTTTAGTTAAACATGCATGTTTGATTTTATTTGCGAAGAAGTGATTTTTCGATAAAAAAAAATCCTTCTTATTTTATAGTACGTATACGCAATAAAACTTTATTATATCTCCTTGATTTTATTTTAGTTTCTGATTATTACAAAATAAGTTGCGGATAATTTACGTTACCAAAAGCTGTTTCTTTAAATTATGTCAAATATTTAAAATACTTCATACCATCACCTCAACGACGAGCATAAAACTGTGCTTTATACGAAACCGAGCAAAATAGAGCGCGCAAAATAGCATTACATCTGAAGTTCTGAACACCTCGAAGTAATTTGTGTCAGCTATTTACTTGTAATCCTTGTAATGTTATTTAATTGGCTCAGAATTGAAGCACATTTCTGCGGAGTGTTGAAATTTAATGTCGCACATGTATCGCCAATTAAATTCGCACAGAGTGGTTGAAACACGCGTTTGTACTTTGGCATCTATTTCAGGGGCTCGCGTTTAATTTCAAAATAATATGTTCGTATGACCTTCGACAAACGGAGCGTTATTAATGTCCAAGGCATTGTAAACGCCAGTTGCGCCTGGTATTCAAACTGAAAAAAGTATATAAAAAACTTTCTGATTTTCTGATGCAGCAGTAGTATGAAAAATAATATGCGTGAAATTAACATTACATTAACAGTGATTTAGTCATAAGTACTTTGTGGAAAGCATTCCGAAAAAAAATATAGTTTTATTACTTTGTCACTTTTCCCGACATTATTTCATCATTCTGAACAGAAATAACGCGGCTACAGTGGTCACTACAATAGTAATAACGAAGATATTTTGAGTGAGATGTCAGCCAGGAAAGAAGTATAAAGTTATACACGCATTTGTCTAACTATCATTTCTGAAGAAATATTTTCTTATACATGCACGCAAAACCACGTTTATTTCCTAATATAAAAAGCGAAATTGAATTATTATATCATGAATGTAAAAAGCTAACTTAAAGGGTAATACCACTTAAAAAAAAAAATACAGTTAACATGAAATGGCGGTGTCACTCTTGCTAAAATAGGGAATATGAAATGGCACTACTACTTTAAAGAAAATACTAAATATAGTGAAAGTGAAATGTCAATACTACTGCAACTATAATATTGAAAATGAATGACAATACCACTTTAACTTAACTTGTGAAAATGAATGGCAATACCTCGTTAACTAAAGTATTGAAAATGAATGGTAGTGCCACTTTAACTAAAATAGTGAAAATGAATGTCAATACCACTTCAACTAAAATATTGAAAATGAATGGCAATACCACTTTAACTAAAATTGTGTAAATTAATGACAATACCACTTTAACTAAAATAGTGAAAATAAATGGTAGTGCCACTTTAACTAAAATAGTGAAAATAAATGGCAATACCACTTTAACTAAAGTATTGAAAATGAATGGTATAGTGACACTAAAACTACAAGATTGAAAATGAATGGTAGTGCCACTTTAACTAAAATAGTGAAAATGAATGGTAGTATATACCACTTTAACATTGTAAAGTAGAAGTGCAAAACACCTTCAAGCAAACGGAATGCACCCAGCGCTAACAACGGAGGAAGCACTTGCGAACCCGTGCCCCCGTGCAGCCCAAACATGAATACACGACTGTCATTAAGTATGTCTACCGCAAATACGATTGTTGTGTTTAGACTCTGGCATCAAACAACGCATTTCATCGCCGTTTGGCGAACAGCTCGAATCACTCCGGTGTCCGTCCTACACAACTGTTGGTTGACTCATGTAACTTGTATTATGACGAAGCAGATTAATAAATAAGCGTATTGAATAGCTGTAGTTTTTGCAGTTAAGACATTAAATGGCTTTTTAATACGAAAATATGTGAACAAGTCCGTTTCAATAACTTTAAGATGTACGAGCGTCTATGAAATTATTGTGGGAGATAACATGTAAGATGTTGTAAACACACTTACTAGTAGTATGACAATACGTGAGACTTCTTAAGGTATGCATTGTTTTACACTAGTCTAGGTCAAAGTGTTTAACAGCGTTAGTATCAGACTAAGATATTAATATGGACAGAGCACCTTATAAAAGTGACAATGAATTTGAACACGTGACAGCAGATGGTTTAATTTAACTTTGGAATGCAATATGTCTGAGCCGCCGGAAATGCAAATGCAGCTTTACGCTTTAGTCAGTTAATAAATGATAATGAATTACATACTCAAATTTCAGAATGCCATCTCAGATGTAACAGTATGAAAAAAGAACATCCTGTTCTAATCTTAACAGCAATAAATAGACTACTACCCGGTACGGTGTATTTCTCTCTATAATTATGGATTTTTAAAGACCAGAACCAGCGTTTAGACCTTTATTTTGCTGTCTATACCTATTATAAGTAATTAAATTGAATTGAATTATTAAAATACACGTGACACTTGTTTGTTTCTACTCAAGTTAAACTTTCTGTTAGGTTTACCACCACCAATCCAACTGGAAATACTAGTACAAGCCCCGTATCAAAGCCATAATGAGGGGTGCGAAAACCAGATGAGCATAAGGGCTTTCTTTGTACGAAATTTTGTAGAATAACATTTGAGTTAAAATAAAACTAAATGCATTTTAACCAGTATTTAGACAGTTAACTATTGTTAATGCAATGACATATCATTGCTATTTAATATAGATCGCATTTTTTATTTAAAATCTTTTACTTCATTATGTTCAACTTCTCATCTACAACTTCAGTATAAGGAGATTCAATTATCCGAGCGCGTATTCATGACGTAAACATTTGAGAATCTCTAAATTGTATCATTTAATGTGCGACGCCAGCAAATGTGTGAGTGAGAGAGATATCAAAGAAACGGTATAGCAACACACACACTATGTAATTTGCTTTTCAGCCACCCGAGATAGTGTATACTTAGGCTACAATGAACTATTTCGGCCAATACTTGTTTTACAAACTATTTGGTAAGATAAGACGGTTGGTATCAGAAGTGTAAATCGTTGAAAAAGATATAGCTTTACGATTCATCGCTATTTTCGTGCAAAACTGCGAGTTTCTAATGTTTCGTGTTTTAGTTTTAGACACGCCATCGTATCAAATGTATGTAGTATTTGTAGCAACACAACTTCATACCGCGTTTTATGTATGCTGCACAATATGTCTGCACGTAATAACACTTACACTGAACTGTTCTTAAGAAAGTAGGATACATAAAACAAAAATGCAGAAAAGATTAAAGGCGCTAACAAGGAGATACACGTTTCACTAAACATTAAGAGTTTAATGTTGAGATAACAAACATGTAAAATAATACATTATGAGCTAACAACTTATGCACATTTTCATAAAATAAATAAATTGGAACGGTTGGAAGTTCAGTTTGGTGTTTATATTTTCAACACTACGAAACTAGTCGAAGTGCCTGGTGCTATATGTAGAATATCGTGTAGCTCGTCGAATGTTAACGGTGAATAGTCGGACTTGATCCGCGTCGACACGACATTCGGCAGTAAATAAAGCTAGTGTTTGTAAACAGTTTTACTTGAACCATCAGCGTTTTTGCAATAACAATATACAGAAAACCAAATCTTTCTGACGTAGGATATATACTAATGTAAACAGTTGCTACGACAGGCCACAAGATACAAAGTTTTATAATAGTCTGACATTTGGCCATGTTCGCCTTAAATATGCCTGTCATTAATCATTTATAGTAAATTATACGCAACCCATATAGTGTATGTTTTAAAACCAGAATGTATAAGATATTATAAACATGAACACAAATCACGTAACGACGAAGATAAACTGAATGAAATAATATAAATACAAATTATGAGATACCTATATATACATATACAATCAACAAAACAGAGGATTCTTGTTTTTCTATTATTTATTTACTTTAATATAGTAAATGCAGCAGAATGATCAATACATTTAAGAAGCATTAATACACTAAATACGATGCTGTTTTAAATAATAAAGAAAGGACATGAAATTTGATTTAAGCAACTTTGACAACGCGGTATTTGCTGTACAATGAAAGCTTTCGCATGCCGTGTGCCAATTAAATTCCCCCATTCCACTTAAATTATGCGAAACTGTAGGGTTAATACTGTAGACGTTCACAATTATTTAATTCCTCAGTCAATGTAACGAAAATCACAACCAGAAATTAAAACATTTGAAATGTGTAAAACAGGGTCAATTACATTCGATCCATTTTATCAAAGGATATAAAGATAGTATTTAAAACCTAAAAACTTCATTTTCATTGTAAACACGAACACCTGTGGGAAAAAACAATCCAAATAATGAATTCAAAGTGCCTCGGGCGAACCTTGATTCGCATTATTTACTGTTAAGGGAACCAGTTATGCAGAATAATTTCTTTTCGTTATTATTGAATTGAAATAAGTAATACAAACACTAATACTAAAACGTATTCCAACTACATTAATTCATACACACGTGCACGTAATGGCCAACACGGGCCCACTAGAGAACAGTGTTGCTTTTGTATACACCTGCATTCAAACTGTCAGGATAACGGTGATATATATCTGGTATCATATTTTTGTATGAATATTAACGTACCTGTGGGTCCTTGATTCACTTCCTGATCATAAGACGGCTGCGAAATGACTCCTTCCGAGTTCTTTCCGTTTACGTCCGTTGGGTCGTCGAGCACCGGAAGTACCAGATCAGGGACGCTGTAGTCGCTGTCCACCAAGACCTTGTGGAATGTGCAGCTCTTTCCGGTCCCACCGACGCTCTCCTTGACCCCCTCCCCTGGGATAGTTCTGCAGAGCGCGATTATATTTTTCTTACTAAATTTAGTGAATTCACTTCTTATAATGTTATCAAATACATATGCATAGCTTATTTAAGATCGTTCGATAGTTCTATGCCTTTTTTCGAGAGTATTAATTTCAGCGTAAAACCATATTAACAAACACTGTAAATTATACGATTGTCATGTTGCTTTGTTGTTGTTGTTGTTTTTTTCCTAAAAAATCAGTTATATACTCTCGTAGTTATAAGCACAGTAACATACTTGTATAAACTCAAACTAAAGTTACTTCAAACGAATACAACTGCATGTCAAAATTCACAACAGTAAATCCTGGTAAATTCCGTGTACAACTTACAGACACGAGCCAATAAGCTGTCTGATAATGTCGAAGTAAAATCCAAGAAAATGCATTTATACACTTTATACATACACTCGCGTACAGCGCTTAATAAATCATAGTTCACAACCGAGTTTTCATTTACCTTCACCGCCTTAAGTAAAATCTTCCGCGCTGTCTTATTTGAGAGGCTTTAAATGTAAATCACTGACATGTAGTAGAAAACGCGACTTTACGTTTTGACAGTCTTCTATTGTATGTACATTCAGTGCATATTTCGAAATCTACCAAAAATGAACGGGCATATAGAGCTTAGCTACAATGTTATCTCGGTACATTTTTACATTGAAAGAAAAACGTGTCCAAAAGAAGTTTTTTATGATATGTTTGATCTTTGATTTTATCTTGTTGCTATTGTTGTATATTCGATGTTAGAAAACGAAGATTATTAACTATCAAATTGTGTCTTATTTCCCCCCAAAAACAATGACGTAAATATTTAAAGGGACTTATTCACATATATTTGTATCTACACTGTCATAAAATGTCGTCATTGCAAAAACTAAATAATTTAGAACAACCAACTCAAATATTCTGTCGCGAAAAACATATTGCCTTTGCCGGGGTTCGAGCCTAAACCTTCGAATCAAAAGTCGGTCACGCTATCCTCTAGGCAAGATGGACTTACACACTGTAATATGAGTTCTTTTTATCGTTATATAAGTGGTACACAAGTTTTAAAATATCAGCAAAAGGAATTACAAATACTAAATTGTAATTGTATCCATTTCAATTGATATTTATGTACCAATTACACCTTATTTCTAAAACATTTATGTACTTATCAATGACACCTTATTTGCAAAAACATTTTTATATACAACGAACGTTTCTTGCTGGAATCTATGTCCAAAATTGGAAATTGTCAATTTACCAATTTGTGGATAGGACACTTTAATGTAGTTTAACATTTCATAATATGTACAAACCGATATTGAAAGCACATGTACGAATGCCATAATAACTATCGCATTGCGAAGTGTGAGAGATACTAGTACAGCATGCGAATGTATGGATAGTTTCTTGAATATGTACAGGTTTTTGCATGTAAATGTGTAGGATTGTTACGAAGGCATACATTATGATGTGATTAGGTAAGTTTGTTTGCATTATAAATCTGTACCTGCTGAAGTGCATTTATGGTTGTTACAAGAATTTATCAGCGAAGCACATTTATTTATACATGATTGTTATAGTTATATCTAGGATTTAGCTTATAGAGAAGCATGGATATTAATATTCGAGGCGTGTCGTGGGAAAACCGGGCTTAATGCATGTGCGTGCAGTGTCGTCCCGGATTAGCCTGTGCAGTCCGCACAGGCTAATCTGGGACGACACTTTACGCCTACAGCGGATTTATGTTTAGAAGAGACTACCTCGAAACATAAAAAAAAACAAAAGCGGAAAGTGTCGTCCTTAATTAGCCTGTGCGGCCTGCACAGGCTGATCTGGGACGACACTACGCACATAAATTGTGCCCGGTTTTCCCACGACTCGACTCAAATTTAGTGTAGGCCTCGTTTCCCTCATTTTCACGTCGCTGTGCGTCGTTAAGTTCGAGCGTTGGCACTTTATAGACCCCATCTCACACAATTACTGTTTTATTGAAAACACGTGTCCGTCAACAGTTTTGCTACTTGATAATTACCGGTATTGTCTAATAACTCTAAAAAGAAAAACCGTTTAGCGTATGTCATTTAAGGTTTGTACGCTTTGTATGTTTCTAATTTTCCGTGGCATTCCGTTTACATGGCCCTTTAGTGTCATTCAAAAATACACCGAAGACTTCTTCTAAAATTATTTATGCACATATAGATCTAGACTTGGACATTCATAAACGTATGAATAATAATCCAGTTTAAATCTAACCCAAATCTTACATTCGCAAGAATGAAATACATAAGTTGAAGACTTGAATTTTGTTTGTTTCGTCCACATAAATGCTTACCATTTACAACATACCCTTCAGTATACAAAGAACACTGTTGTATTGAAATAGTTTTGATGATGAACTTTGTACAAGTCGATTATACAATTTCTGTTCTGTTCTAAATTCCAAAAGTTTATTCGCATCCTACTACCACACAATCGCACAATGCTTGCCGTTTTTTTTATTACAAAAATAATTGATATGTACATGTAAACAACTATGTACACTGATGACACGAAAGTAGATATTCCATGATTTTCAACCACATAAAATCCATCATTGCACAATGCTGACAAAAATATATAGAAGTATATTAAAATATATAATATTATTAATAATTATATACACATACATTCACCCTTCTGTCAATGTGTGCATAATCAACAGAATTTGAAAGAAAACCAGTATACGGATATTTAAAAACAAATGTCATCTATATATGATCATATTGCAAAGCATACACGCCTTAAGTGCAAAACTCTTGAATACAAACAGTTGTGAAGGTCAATATATCTCAGAGTCACATATTACCTAAACAAAATATATAACACACGTGAAACATGCCCATTACTTAACTGGAAACACATATTGCTAACATTCCGATAATTAATTTATTAAATAAATAGCAGGTTCTAATAAATGTGGTTAAAAGTACACAGAGACTATGCACTGAGTAGCAAGCACACTTATCATAACTAAAAACATGTATTTGTATATGCTTACATACCCCATTGTCCAATTATTACAAGACAATATATTGCATGGAACATTATCAGGATCATATAATTCTACAACATCTCTAAAATCAGTTTCAACCTTCTAACTCGTGAGAGAATTTAATGCTAACGTAACGATGACTTCCTATGCTACAGAGACCTACAGTTAAGCTCTCACACTAGTTTTACTGACGACTAAAACCCCCCGTTTTCGCATACGGATGTTACTGCTTTTTACATTTACAAACAGTATTTCATTTGTTAAACTGATTTTTCCATCAAGTGAGCGACTACTGTCACTTCATGCTAGTTTGTATCTTGTTTATATTTTGCCACAAGAAACTGTAATAAGTGTTAAACGGATACAATATTATTAGTCATTCAACATATTTCATGTTAAATATACACATCTGTATTTAATTGTCATAAACCGAATTAATTTAACGACTTAGTTCATTAATCTTAAGCTCTGTACAGTAACCGACTATGTATCATCATATGTGGCTGACAACAATATTCACATCTTGTCTATTCGCTGTATTCAACAGGTACGTTTCTACTCAGCAGACACTATTTCTCCACTGAATGATTGCTCCCTACAGTTACTCAACGATTTGTCACCGTATGGCTGACAACCGTATAACGCACATACCGGTAGGTTCTTTTGTCAGGAACCTTGGTCCGTATTCACAAAGCTTATTAGGTAAAACTTAAGTAAATTTCTTAAATTCATTAAATTCCTTAAGTCTGTGGCTGTTTCATGTATAGGTCATTTTACATTAAAATGTTTCAAACTATTAAATATTGCTCAGATGTTTTATATTTTTCCATTTTGTACCCAGAGATCACTGGATTCCACGTAGAATTTTATATTAGATTTTCACTTAAATACAACTGAAGATATGATTTCCATTAGGAGCTTTGTGAAACCTAGCCAATGTCTGTGTAGCTCTGCTCTGTAGCCAACAATTTCCAACCATATTGCTGACAACCAATCACTCCCATGTGTCTATCTCTTCATTGTAGCTATCAGACCGACTGCTGCTACACTAACTCGATTCCACCTGGACGCCCACGCTTGCTGTTAAGGCCACCTTGTCGGTAAATCCCAAATCCTTCTCAAGATCCAGCGGTTCACTGTTGTCCGGCACTTGGACACCAACCTCCTTCATCAGTACAATTTTCTTATTAAATGGAACGTGAATATCTGTACATGCATTTACTTCCACGTGTGATGCCTTTTCCGTGGGTGTCGAGGGAATAAAATTTACCGTCAAATTTAATTCAGACACATACTTAGCTTCCTCTTCAAAACTGAGCGCACGTTCTTTAGTCGTAGAGTCTTCGCCAAAACTCATTGCACGTTCTGTACTGTTACACTCTTCTTCAATATTAGTTGCACTTTCTTTAGTGTTTACCTCTGATTGCGCTTGTGCGGACTCGGGCACAATCTGAGCTATATCCTTTATTTCTTCTGCATGTGTTGTTTCTGACTGTTCAGTATCCTTAAATGTTAGATGGAACTCATTTTCTTCCGCGTTCGATTCAACGGATAACATGCCATTATTTACTTCCTCGCCATTGTCCAGTTTAGTAATATTCACCGCAACAACAGGAACAGCCTGGTTACTTTTTGCAGATTCCACCAACTCAGCACTTATGCCATGTTTTTCATCCATTTTACTTTCATTCCCCGATGCAACTGTACCAGATTGCTCTTTGAAAAACATAGCATCTAAAAGTACAGCGGGTTTAACCAGTGGTTTGGTTTCAGGTTCGATTGCGGGTTCACTGACAGCGTCTGCGTCAACAAATTCACTTGGAGGTTCAACTATACTTTCATGTATGTCATCACTGAACGATTGTTGGACAACATCTCGATCCTTTGATTCTGCGTGTTGTTGTTCGTTATATTCTTTGGGTCTTTTACACACCGTTGCATAGTCGTCATTGCTGAGTTCTATCCTTTCATTGTTAGCTATTGTTGCCTTAACTAAATGAATTGGTAGCGCTGTTTCTGCGATTTTAACATATTCATCGTCAATAACAACTTCATTATCTTTGATGTGTGATTGTTCAGCGACCATTTTGATTTCAGGAATTGTCTTAGTTTCACTCGCGACATTGGGCTTTTCGATCGTTTCTTCTAATGACGATACTTTTTCAGGAGCGGCATTTCCGTTTGGCGACGAATGCTCGCGTTCATCTTCTTTGCTTGCTTCTTGTGCAGCTTTTCCAGCTTTTGCTGCCTTCGCTGCCTTTTTACGCCTTTTTGCAGGCTTCGGACTTGCCTCTTTATCGTCTTTTAAAGTAGCAACATCACCATCTAAAATAAACATGACATTTTTTCTGGCTGGCTTTGTACACACATATGTTACGATGCATCCTTTTCGGTAAAATGCATTTATGATACATTATGTCCAGCTTTGAGTGCTTAATAAATTAGTAAATGTATTATAGAAAATTTATTCACAGTTAACTACAGTGGAATAACAAACACATTACGAGTGTTATTGTTTCTTTTACGGAACTTAAAGTGGCATGCATGGCTTTTTCCTCAGCTAAATCTCCAGTACAATACACAAATGCTAAGAGAAATGCACACATAGAATCGTCTTGCTTGGCATTTACCCCTCACTTAGACCCGCATACCATACATATGATAGATTTAAATATTTATCTTACCGGATGATTCTTTGGTGACCAAGCAAGTATGTATACCTACCAAGTGACAGGTCCGAGAGGGACACGCCGTCGATAGCCTCGGAGTCCGGCAGGTCCAGCTCGTCCTCTACAAAACCTGCAAACAGTGGAGCAATGTTGCTATCATTCTCGGCAACACATAAATTATAGACATCAATGAAAAGCTCAGACACATTAACAAGTTACTCTTGAACTCTATAGACGTTACTACAAAAGTCAATCATATGCAAATTAATCTGCAATATGTTTAACGGTTAACCTACTTAACAAAAAAGAACACGCGGTGAAGCTTGTGATGTGTGGGTGATATTCGATAAATGGACGTTAATTAACTATAAATGGGGCGGGGTTTAAACTGTCCGAGGCAAAGCCTGGAAAGGTCTACTAGTATAATTACGGGCTTGAATTATTTCCATTATGTATGCTCGGATTTGTTCGTGCACGTGTTTCACGTGTTTATTGATACTGTATTTTCAGCGGAATTCTCTTACTTCGATTAAACTCGATTCCAGTAAGGAAACTAATATATAATCACCGTAATGGATTTTAAAAATATTCATGCATAAAGGTCAGTGTCAGGTTAATTTGTCCAAGCTTTACATACATATGTGCCATGCTGTGGCGTAGTCAAGTTTTTTTTAACATTGGGGAGGCGGAAAATATATGCATTAAACGCATAGCATTAAATCAAATCCATCAACCATTTTATGAGGCTCCGTTTGCATACAATATGAAATGGGTGTAAGGACTGACAGTTTGAAAGCCCATTCGTACGGCATCAGTCAGTCTCTAATAGTAGAATATTTAATTATTGCCAGGACCAAGCCTCTTCTCCGTCAGTTGGAATTAAATACTGATTTAAATTTATTGTTCAAAACATATAAGATATAAACATGTGAAACATTTAAACAACACCTTCATTAATAAAACATATTTTATAAGTTTTGTTATCTACTCTGTTGAATGTTCGATTCAATGTATACGCCATGCAAACACAAAGGGTAAAGACATGTAGTGGATTTTTTTCACTCGAGTGAATTATTTAATCTACACGTAAATCTAAAGCACGGCGAATCAATGGCGTACACTTATAAATATGATTTATCACACCAAAAATGCCCGTGTTTTAAACGGTTGAGCCATAAAACTTTTGTCACAAAGCAAGCCTGATGTTATCTCTGGTTGCCTTCATTTTAACTGACAAAAACTAACAAAACTTTAAACGGGCTTGCGCACATATAGTTATGATTTCAAGTAGTCGTAAATCACAAAAATGCAGTATAACAAAGTTCACACTACATTAATGATATAATGAATGTTTAAATGTTCACTTGACAATGTCAAAAATTATTAAGACTGATATGCTGGGTGGAGGGAAATACTGCTGTGCGGTCCATTTCGGATTCTCTACGTATCAATTACAACTGAGGATAAGTCTTAATTTTTATTCCATATATTCACATATAACTTAACCATAAAGTTTTGAAAATATATGGTCTGCGTGTTAACCAGATGCGAAAATTACTGTCTAACAGTACAAACCACAAAATCCTTTTTGATAACGATAGTGTAGGATATAACTGATCCTCAAAAACTTGCGACACAAAACGAATTCTGAAAGGAATATTGCGTGTTGTTTTATCTTTTTAGTACATGTATAAATGATAACGAATTTTAAATCAATTAATCGTTCGTTTATACGACACCTGAAGTGCGTGTCGCGATAGTTGATGGTGTTTCTACGTTTATTAACAAAACACCGCGCCGTTTGCTAGGTATTATTGATTTCCTCCCAGTTCATACGCACAACAAATGAGGAACAAATCAGTGTTTATCTACGGGTAAAATTGTATTTTTTCACAAAAGAATCCAGGTAATTTATGAAGACACTCTTATTTCAAACTTTGTCAATCAAAACTACAAACGTCAACATAAATCTTCATTTCTATACACTGGATAAAAATACAGTTCAAAATATGTGCCTGTAAAAATAATAGGAAACAGCTGATTTGTTTATTGCAGCAACTTGTATGCGATTGATATACGCAAATAATTAAATTGTGGAAATTGTACTTTTCTAATTGTGTCAAGATTCCTGCAATGATTTTGTACTTTAATAGTAGCTTCGTGCTGCTGAACATATCTGGAATTGACCTCAATGAACCGCCGTTCACAACAAACGCTTACAGTTTAAACCAGTCTCATCCAAATAGTTTCATTTTACTACTTCCGAGTTACATTGAAAATACAGAAATGATATACAAACACTAATAGGCTTATTAAGCTTTAAAACGATCAAATATTAATCAAACAAACTAAACAAATTTCAGCGACTGCTAAACGTTAAAAATAATATAAATCTCGATTTGAATGTATTTACAATAATCGACCTGTTTACACATGAGTAAATTGGAAAGTATGTCCCCCTCTTGACATAACTATCTCGCTCGATTGATGTATTGGATTAATATATGTGCTGTTAAAGTGATCATTTAACTACGAGCGCAGATAAACATTTGATTAATTGACCCGCAATATTTACGAAGAATGCGACGAAATACTTAGCTGGGTCACGTGACTCGTTTTGACGCATGCTCACACATGATTTGCAAATAAAACTTTGCAGTTGTAAGTCTCGTCATGCATATCAAAACGAAACACAATTATCCAATAGAAACAACTTCGAGCCTTTATCATGTCGAAATCATTTCATTGAATGATTTCCCTAAACATTTACATTCATTTGGTTACATTTCGTTGCCAAACATACTAGTTTGTCACTACAAAAAGAGCCGTGTCAAAAACATACTAGTTTGTCACTACAAAAAGAGCCGTGTCAAAATTAAAAAACAAATTACTAAAATATATCAAACAGAAAGCTTAAAAGGTTATTTATAATGTTGTTACATTATTTCGCCTTCCATTGAATTCCTTTTGGCGTAGAACTAGATTTGAGCAATAATTTATATGAATAACTATAATTTAGGGAGTCAAAAGTTAAACTTTGTCCCCGTGTTTATGACATTAAATGGTGGTCAAAAGACGGCGAAGTGTAAAAAAGAACTACACATAATTGTACTACATACATGCGAGCAATACGATGTATTCTGATAACATATCTGGTTTTCTTAACTACACGTAAATAATTCACATTGCCCTTTGACACGAAAGAATTAAAGCAGATAAAGTCGAAGATACCTCTCTTTAATTTGAGCAATTATCCGAATGAAGGCAAAATAGATGTATGATACTGGAAGGTATGGGCCACTAGTTTCAAATACGATGGTTAAATAAGAGATAGATAACCAAGTAAATTTAATCCGACATCTGAGAGAAATGGATCATTTAATTTTAAATTACATTTTAATTAATTTAAATGACTTTGCAAATAAAAAGAGCTGTTAATAATGATACTTTAAATTCACCATAAACGTTTTAGCAGCTTCACCTATATTCCTAGTGTGGGGGTGATATCCTTCTAGCAAACATTTGACTAAAAAGGCTTAAGTATACAGTGTATACTCCGAACTTACAAGCAACTACGTCCATTAAATTTATCATGTTATTAACGTTACATGTTGTATACAAAACACACTATTATTATAGAACGAATATCTTTTTAACACTATATACCGATCCGGGATTTGCCACGAATAGTTTAAACTTCTTTTTTGTTTTTGTTGGTTTTTTTTCGCCGTTTTTAACAGTATTTCAGTCATAAAACAGCGGTCAGTTAACCTACTCACACTTTTCCTGGGTAAGCTTAGCCGGATTGACAGTCTAGCGCTCTACCAACTGAGCTAGCCGGCCCGGCTAGTGTAATCTCCTTGCCAGATATTGTTAAAGGATTAATTTCCATTTAACGAATATCACAAACATTACCATATGCTTTTTTGAATATCACAAACATTACCACGTGCTCTTTTGTATGTAATAGTCAAATCGCTAAACACGTGATATCCAAGTGCGATGACTGGATAATAGTGCAGATTAATTGGAATATGATTGACATTTGTGGAAGCGTCTATTATACTGTTATTGTGGGAAGATTTTAATTAAATGCTATACTTCTGCGCATTTTTCATATTAAAGAGCAAAAGTAACTCTTAAATATGCCTCTTATAAAAAATAGCCCTGATATTAAAACAAGTGTTACACTTACTGCGCCTTTTATTCACCGTGCCGTCGGTCGTCGACAAGTCTGCCAAGGAGAGGCTGCGTCTGTCGAGGCGCTCAGAGGCGCCGGCGTCGCTAAACTTCCGGCTGATCCTCGCCTTTATCAACTGGAAGGTCGACGACTTCCGCTTCTTCTGCCGCTTCTCGACCGGCTCTTCTTCCTCCTCTGCAATCGTCTCATCGGGCAGAGATGTTTTGTTGAGGTTAGGAGTAGAGGCAGTAATTTCGGGGGATCTTTTTAATGAAAATTTTCCGAAACGCCATTTATGCTTTTTGTGCTCCTTTTTCGAGCTGTCTCCTTCGTCTCGCTCTGCATTTGCCGCGTCTGCGGTCTTTTCCTTGCCAGTTGATTTCTTCTTTCCAAACTGAAAGGACCAACTCTTCTTCTTCAATTTGGCCCCTGTTGGATTTTCCGGCTTATCTACGTATTGTATTTTCGAGTTCATACCTGTCCCTGAATCAGAAGATGCGTTTGACTTACTCTCTTCCTTGTCTGCCTGGTCGTTAACGAAACTAGAATAGTTAATGCCATCAGGACCGCTCTCTACAGCCGCTACAATGGAGCACTCAGATTTCGAGAGATTACCAACATCTACAGCTAGCTCGTTTATGTACACAAAATCTTCATCATCTTTATCCCCATTAATATAAATCGGCTCAGCCAGCCTTTGTCCAATTACTTTACCTAAATCTTCTTCACTATAATTGTCATCAGCAGTTTCATTAACTGCTACACGTTCATCTTTGCCATCTAGCTCTTTATTCTGTTTCTTTTGGGGAACAGCATATTCAACGGTGTCAACCTGCTTTTCGCACACCTTTTCAACCACAATACCGCTGTCAAGAGAATTAAGTCGCTTTACTTCATTCTCGTCCTCTGATGAATTATTTAGAGACGAAGAAGTATTCAAATTTTCAGAATCCCCCGTCTCCCTTACGCCTGATGTCTGAATAACACCATCAGTAGCATCTTTGCCATTTACATCCGCAACAACAACTTCGGAGTCCGAGCTCTTTCTCTTGCTAAATTTAAACATGTTGGAGAACACGTTTGGCTTCGATCCTTTTTTCTCTGACTTTCTCTTTGACTTGGCAGTATCATCCACTACCCCTTTTATCTTTTTCGATTTAACTTTACTCTTTTTACCTTTAGCATCAGTTTTAGAACTACCACTGTTTAAATTAGTGTCATTTTCAGTCCTGACCTCTAAACCACTTTGAAAATCATTTTCAGTAACGGTTTCGAAAGCGTTTTTCTCGTCAATCACTTCGACATCGCTATAAGGAACAGCAACAACAGTTTCTAAAGCAGCGACATCGGTTTTATCTGCTTGCTGAATTTCATGGACCTGCTCAGCAGTGTTCCCCGCCTCTTCAGCATCTATATCAGTGACCGGTTCGGACTGTGAGGGTCTGCTGACGGAGCGACTGATAGATCTTCGGACGGCCCTTTCTGCGGCTTCTGTGATAAGGGCTTTACATTCCTCGACGATGTTGTCGTCTGCGTCGTCAACCTCGACCTCCTTGTTTGGTTCTTTCTCTTCTGTTGTCTGCTTTTCAGCTTCTGTAATAATAAACATACGAAGCGTGTCGTTGGAAAACCGGACTTAATGCACGTGCATAAAGTGTCGTCCCGGAACAGTCCGCACCGGCTGATTCAGGACGACACTTTCCGCTTTTATCGTATTTTCTGTTTCAAGGAAGTCTCTTCTAAACATAAATCCACTGTAGGGGGAAAGTGCCGTCCTGGATTAGCCTGTGCGGACTGCACATGCTGATCCGGGATAACACTTAACGCACGTGCATTGAGTCCCACAACAACACACATATTACATATTTCTTATTTGTTAATCGTGTTCTTGCTATCATACTTTCGAAGATTTCAGACAATTCAACAGAGCTTTATAAATGTTAAAAAAAATAAATATATCACACTTGAAACTTGTTTAGAAAAAACAACAACAAGAACAACACATATCATACCATTCAATATAATTTGATTTAACGTTGATGATGTATATGTGTGTGTTATTGTATTTGATGTGTAATTGGTTTACATAAAATATACACTATTTACACATCGGTACTGATTAAAATTGTTGAGATTGTGTTGTTGTTGTTTTCTGAATAAAACACACGGTGCTTTATGCATAACCTGTATCCTCGATGCCTTGAAGCGTTTAATACAATGCTGTTACTCTTTCGTACACAGAAAACATTGTTAGATCACAAGCACTCACAGTCCACACTATCCTGCGCTACACAGTTCCTGGATCTAGGAAGCTTTTTTGGCTTTAAAGATAATGTTATAATTTATTTTCCGGCGTCCCGTGACAAATTGTTTATAAATACATTTCGTAAACACAGATAAAATTGCGACACATATGCTCAGTGATTCAGTAAAAAAGGCAAATAACCCCAAGCAAAAAGACAAGGAGTTGTCTGAAAATGTCTTTAAAATGCCGACACACACACACACACACACACACACACACACACACACACACACACACACACACACACACACACACACACACACACACACACACACACACACACACACACACACACACACACACACACACTCACACACACACACACACACACACACACACACACACACATATATATATATATATATATAGCTTGTCGTGGGAAAACCAGGCTTAATGCAGGTGCGTAAAGTGTCGTCCCGGATCAGCCTGTGCAATAGGCACAGGCTTATTCAAAACGGCACTTTCCGCTTTATGGTATTTTATGTTTATAAAAAGACTCTTCAAAACATAAATCCACTGCAGGCGGAAAGTGCCGTCCCGGATCAGACTGAGCAGCCTGTGACGACACTTAACGCACATGCATTAAGCCTGGTTTCCCCACGACACGCCTCTATTATATTTATTCATCGGATCTCTTAGTATATAGTACCATTTCATCGGTGTTGTCGTAGTTACGTATATATCTGGGAACTTTCGAGTAAAATGTTAATTTTCACCTGTATCTTTATGGAATAAAGTGTTTTGATTAAAAGATTGATCATGTTAAAATCTCAGCCAATACTATAGACGCTGAATTGGAACAACTGCATCACATATCGTCTGTCATTAGGGCTACACAGGTTAAGATTCTTCGGGTTTTTTTGCGTTAGTCAAGGTCTAAATCTGAGCGTTACTACCATAAGACACTACGTCAACGTATGTACCGGTAGTGCATGTATCACTAAGTATATATATGGACGGATAGGGTCTCGAGATGTCGTAGTCATGATAATTTCATATTTCCGGTAAATGTGATCCCGACCCATAATTTTGTGGAAGTTCAGTATCATGTGTTAATATTTTTGGTTTGTGAATCAATCATAATGTGGGAGTGGTCATACTGTAAACAAGGCGTTTAATGTCATACGGGGATCGAACACGTCCGTCGGCATGCCGTTTGACTGCTTTACGGCCAGAAATCACCAGCGCAAGCATAAATCGCCATTACTGTCAGCTGTGGACAGTTTTACATCCCTCTGTTACAATGACATGAAAGGCCCGAGAGAATTGTCGCTTTACCAAAGGCGGACACATGTAACGGCGTCGTTGACAGGTTTGGTTTGTCGTAAAAATCGGTGTAGATAGTTCGAGACAACACAAGACCACCGAGGGAGATATGGTCTGGCACAGAACGCGCACAATTCAAATGTAACTTAAATGAGGCATGTCGTGGGAAACCCGGGCTTAATGCATCTGCGTAAAGTGTCGTCCTGGATCAGCCTGTGCAGTCCGCACATGCTAATCTAAAACGACACTTTCCGCTGTTAATGGTATTTTCTGTTCATGGAAGTCTCATCTAAACATAAATCCACTGTAGGCGGAAAGTGTCGTCCCGGATAAGCCCGTGTGGACTGCACAGGCTAATCCGGGACGACACTTTACGCACATGCATTAAGCCGGATTTTCCCACGACACGCCTCAAATAAATTTGGAACATGTTTAATCAAAGAGCCATATACTTTATAGTACAAGTTATATGACATGGTAACATCGTATTCATTGAACACATCCGGGTAATATAATAAATATTTTTTTTAGTTAAACATGCATGTTTGATTTTATTTGCGAAGAAGTGATTTTTCGATAAAAAAAAAATCCTTCTTATTTTATAGTACGTATACGCAATAAAACTTTATTATATCTCCTTGATTTTATTTTAGTTTCTGATTATTACAAAATAAGTTGCGGATAATTTACGTTACCAAAAGCTGTTTCTTTAAATTATGTCAAATATTTAAAATACTTCATACCATCACCTCAACGACGAGCATAAAACTGTGCTTTATACGAAACCGAGCAAAATAGAGCGCGCAAAATAGCATTACATCTGAAGTTCTGAACACCTCGAAGTAATTTGTGTCAGCTATTTACTTGTAATCCTTGTAATGTTATTTAATTGGCTCAGAATTGAAGCACATTTCTGCGGAGTGTTGAAATTTAATTTCGCACATGTATCGCCAATTAAATTCGCACAGAGTGGTTGAAACACGCGTTTGTACTTTGGCATCTATTTCAGGGGCTCGCGTTTAATTTCAAAATAATATGTTCGTATGACCTTCGACAAACGGAGCGTTATTAATGTCCAAGGCATTGTAAACGCCAGTTGCGCCTGGTATTCAAACTGAAAAAAGTATATAAAAAACTTTCTGATTTTCTGATGCAGCAGTAGTATGAAAAATAATATGCGTGAAATTAACATTACATTAACAGTGATTTAGTCATAAGTACTTTGTGGAAAGCATTCCGAAAAAAAATATAGTTTTATTACTTTGTCACTTTTCCCGACATTATTTCATCATTCTGAACAGAAATAACGCGGCTACAGTGGTCACTACAATAGTAATAACGAAGATATTTTGAGTGAGATGTCAGCCAGGAAAGAAGTATAAAGTTATACACGCATTTGTCTAACTATCATTTCTGAAGAAATATTTTCTTATACATGCACGCAAAACCACGTTTATTTCCTAATATAAAAAGCGAAATTGAATTATTATATCATGAATGTAAAAAGCTAACTTAAAGGGTAATACCACTTAAAAAAAAAAATACAGTTAACATGAAATGGCGGTGTCACTCTTGCTAAAATAGGGAATATGAAATGGCACTACTACTTTAACGAAAATACTAAATATAGTGAAAGTGAAATGTCAATACTACTGCAACTATAATATTGAAAATGAATGACAATACCACTTTAACTTAACTTGTGAAAATGAATGGCAATACCTCGTTAACTAAAGTATTGAAAATGAATGGTAGTGCCACTTTAACTAAAATAGTGAAAATGAATGTCAATACCACTTCAACTAAAATATTGAAAATGAATGGCAATACCACTTTAACTAAAATTGTGTAAATTAATGACAATACCACTTTAACTAAAATAGTGAAAATAAATGGTAGTGCCACTTTAACTAAAATAGTGAAAATAAATGGCAATACCACTTTAACTAAAGTATTGAAAATGAATGGTATAGTGACACTAAAACTACAAGATTGAAAATGAATGGTAGTGCCACTTTAACTAAAATAGTGAAAATGAATGGTAGTATATACCACTTTAACATTGTAAAGTAGAAGTGCAAAACACCTTCAAGCAAACGGAATGCACCCAGCGCTAACAACGGAGGAAGCACTTGCGAACCCGTGCCCCCGTGCAGCCCAAACATGAATACACGACTGTCATTAAGTATGTCTACCGCAAATACGATTGTTGTGTTTAGACTCTGGCATCAAACAACGCATTTCATCGCCGTTTGGCGAACAGCTCGAATCACTCCGGTGTCCGTCCTACACAACTGTTGGTTGACTCATGTAACTTGTATTATGACGAAGCAGATTAATAAATAAGCGTATTGAATAGCTGTAGTTTTTGCAGTTAAGACATTAAATGGCTTTTTAATACGAAAATATGTGAACAAGTCCGTTTCAATAACTTTAAGATGTACGAGCGTCTATGAAATTATTGTGGGAGATAACATGTAAGATGTTGTAAACACACTTACTAGTAGTATGACAATACGTGAGACTTCTTAAGGTATGCATTGTTTTACACTAGTCTAGGTCAAAGTGTTTAACAGCGTTAGTATCAGACTAAGATATTAATATGGACAGAGCACCTTATAAAAGTGACAATGAATTTGAACACGTGACAGCAGATGGTTTAATTTAACTTTGGAATGCAATATGTCTGAGCCGCCGGAAATGCAAATGCAGCTTTACGCTTTAGTCAGTTAATAAATGATAATGAATTACATACTCAAATTTCAGAATGCCATCTCAGATGTAACAGTATGAAAAAAGAACATCCTGTTCTAATCTTAACAGCAATAAATAGACTACTACCCGGTACGGTGTATTTCTCTCTATAATTATGGATTTTTAAAGACCAGAACCAGCGTTTAGACCTTTATTTTGCTGTCTATACCTATTATAAGTAATTAAATTGAATTGAATTATTAAAATACACGTGACACTTGTTTGTTTCTACTCAAGTTAAACTTTCTGTTAGGTTTACCACCACCAATCCAACTGGAAATACTAGTACAAGCCCCGTATCAAAGCCATAATGAGGGGTGCGAAAACCAGATGAGCATAAGGGCTTTCTTTGTACGAAATTTTGTAGAATAACATTTGAGTTAAAATAAAACTAAATGCATTTTAACCAGTATTTAGACAGTTAACTATTGTTAATGCAATGACATATCATTGCTATTTAATATAGATCGCATTTTTTATTTAAAATCTTTTACTTCATTATGTTCAACTTCTCATCTACAACTTCAGTATAAGGAGATTCAATTATCCGAGCGCGTATTCATGACGTAAACATTTGAGAATCTCTAAATTGTATCATTTAATGTGCGACGCCAGCAAATGTGTGAGTGAGAGAGATATCAAAGAAACGGTATAGCAACACACACACTATGTAATTTGCTTTTCAGCCACCCGAGATAGTGTATACTTAGGCTACAATGAACTATTTCGGCCAATACTTGTTTTACAAACTATTTGGTAAGATAAGACGGTTGGTATCAGAAGTGTAAATCGTTGAAAAAGATATAGCTTTACGATTCATCGCTATTTTCGTGCAAAACTGCGAGTTTCTAATGTTTCGTGTTTTAGTTTTAGACACGCCATCGTATCAAATGTATGTAGTATTTGTAGCAACACAACTTCATACCGCGTTTTATGTATGCTGCACAATATGTCTGCACGTAATAACACTTACACTGAACTGTTCTTAAGAAAGTAGGATACATAAAACAAAAATGCAGAAAAGATTAAAGGCGCTAACAAGGAGATACACGTTTCACTAAACATTAAGAGTTTAATGTTGAGATAACAAACATGTAAAATAATACATTATGAGCTAACAACTTATGCACATTTTCATAAAATAAATAAATTGGAACGGTTGGAAGTTCAGTTTGGTGTTTATATTTTCAACACTACGAAACTAGTCGAAGTGCCTGGTGCTATATGTAGAATATCGTGTAGCTCGTCGAATGTTAACGGTGAATAGTCGGACTTGATCCGCGTCGACACGACATTCGGCAGTAAATAAAGCTAGTGTTTGTAAACAGTTTTACTTGAACCATCAGCGTTTTTGCAATAACAATATACAGAAAACCAAATCTTTCTGACGTAGGATATATACTAATGTAAACAGTTGCTACGACAGGCCACAAGATACAAAGTTTTATAATAGTCTGACATTTGGCCATGTTCGCCTTAAATATGCCTGTCATTAATCATTTATAGTAAATTATACGCAACCCATATAGTGTATGTTTTAAAACCAGAATGTATAAGATATTATAAACATGAACACAAATCACGTAACGACGAAGATAAACTGAATGAAATAATATAAATACAAATTATGAGATACCTATATATACATATACAATCAACAAAACAGAGGATTCTTGTTTTTCTATTATTTATTTACTTTAATATAGTAAATGCAGCAGAATGATCAATACATTTAAGAAGCATTAATACACTAAATACGATGCTGTTTTAAATAATAAAGAAAGGACATGAAATTTGATTTAAGCAACTTTGACAACGCGGTATTTGCTGTACAATGAAAGCTTTCGCATGCCGTGTGCCAATTAAATTCCCCCATTCCACTTAAATTATGCGAAACTGTAGGGTTAATACTGTAGACGTTCACAATTATTTAATTCCTCAGTCAATGTAACGAAAATCACAACCAGAAATTAAAACATTTGAAATGTGTAAAACAGGGTCAATTACATTCGATCCATTTTATCAAAGGATATAAAGATAGTATTTAAAACCTAAAAACTTCATTTTCATTGTAAACACGAACACCTGTGGGAAAAAACAATCCAAATAATGAATTCAAAGTGCCTCGGGCGAACCTTGATTCGCATTATTTACTGTTAAGGGAACCAGTTATGCAGAATAATTTCTTTTCGTTATTATTGAATTGAAATAAGTAATACAAACACTAATACTAAAACGTATTCCAACTACATTAATTCATACACACGTGCACGTAATGGCCAACACGGGCCCACTAGAGAACAGTGTTGCTTTTGTATACACCTGCATTCAAACTGTCAGGATAACGGTGATATATATCTGGTATCATATTTTTGTATGAATATTAATGTACCTGTGGGTCCTTGATTCACTTCCTGATCATAAGACGGCTGCGAAACGACTCCTTCCGGGTTCTTTCCGTTTACGTCCGTTGGATCGTCGAGCACCGGAAGTACCAGATCAGGGACGCTGTAGTCGCTGTCCACCAATACCTTGTGGAAGGTGCCGCTCTTTCCGGTCCCACCGACGCTCTCCTTGACCCCCTCTTCCTGGGATAGTTCTGCAGAGCGCGATTATATTTGTCTTACTAAATTTAGTGAATTGACTTCTTATAATGTTATCAAATACATATGCATACCTTATTTAAGATCTTTCGATAGTTCTATGCCTTTTTTCGAGAGTATTAATTTCAGCGTAAAACCATATTAACAAACACTGTAAATTATACGATTGTCATGTTGCTTTGTTGTTGTTGTTGTTTTTCCTAAAAAATCAGTTATATACTCTCGTAGTTATAAGCACAGTAACATACTTGTATAAACTCAAACTAAAGTAACTTCAAACGAATACAACTGCATGTCAAAATTCACAACAGTAAATCCTGGTAAATTCCGTGTACAACTTAAAGACACGAGCCAATAAGCTGTCTGATAATGTCGAAGTAAAATCCAAGAAAATGCATTTATACACTTTATACATACACTCGCGTACAGCGCTTAATAAATCATAGTTCACAACCGAGTTTTCAATTACCTTCACCGCCTTAAGTAAAATCTTCCGCGCTGTCTTATTTTAGAGGCTTTAAATGTAAATCACTGACATGTAGTAGAAAACGCGGCTTTACGTTTTGACAGTCTTCTATTGTATGTACATTCAGTGCATATTTCGAAATCTACCGAAAATGAACGGGCATATAGAGCTTGCCTACAATGTTATCTCGGTACATTTTTACATCGAAAGAAAAACGTGTCCAAAAGAATTTTTTTATTATATGTTTGATCTTTGATTTTATCTTGTTGCTATTGTTGTATATTCGATGTTAGAAAACGAAGATTATTAACTATCAAATTGTGTCTTATTTCCAAAAAAAACAATGACGTAAATATTTAAAGGGACTTATTCACATATATTTGTATCTACACTGTCATAAAATGTCGTCATTGCAAAAACCAAATAATTTAGAACAACCAACTCAAATATTCTGTCGCGAAAAAAAAAATGCCTTTGCCGGGGTTGGAGCCTAAGACCTTCGAATCAAAAGTCGGTCACGCTATCCTCTAGGCAAGATGGACTTACACACTGTAATATGAGTTCTTTTTATCGTTATATAAGTGGTACAACAGTTTTAAAATATCAGCAAAAGAAATTACAAATACTAAATTGTAATTGTATCCATTTCAATTGATATTTATGTATCAATTACACCTTATTTCTAATACATTTATGTACTTATAAATGACACCTTATTTCCAAATGGAGAGTAAGTTGGTTCCTTGTTCCTAGTTCCTGTTTCCTGATTCGAATAAGGAAAAGGAACTGGTTCCTTATTCCTTATTCAAGCTAAACATATTTGATATAAGCTTTTTATGCCCCCCCCCCTTCGAAGAAGGCGGCATATAGCAGTCGTACTGTCCGTCTGTGCGTCTGTCCGTCTATCCGAAGCATTCTTGTCTTTGCTATAACTTTATCATTTATTGATGGATTTTGAAATAACTTGGCACAAATGTCAACCATCATAAGGCGACTTGTCGCGTGTAACACCCGTCTCCCTACCTCAAAGGTCAAGGTCACACTTAGAGGTCAAAGGTCAAAGTGGAGTTTTGAGACAAAAATTCTTGTATTTCCTATAACTTGGCCATTTATTGATGGATTTTGAAATAACTTGGCACAAATGGTAACCATCATAAGACGACGTGTCGCGTGTAACACCCATCTCCCTACCTCAAATCTAAAGGTCACACTTAGAGGTCAAAGGTCAAAGTGGAGTTTTCAGACAAAAGTGGAATGAGGGGGCATCTGTGCCCTATGGACTAGTTCCTTATTCCTTATTTAAACCGAATAAGCAACTGTTGCTTTGTAACTAAATGACCTAATAGTACCCTATTAATACGAAAGATACATCTAATTGACAAGTAGAATTTTAAAGTAACTCGAATACATGTACTTTATGTATTACGATAAATGTTCATGTTTCTTCTACGCGCTTGAATAGGATTTCTTGTTCAAACCGAACTGGCATATTCTACTTTGAATATTAACTTCACATCAACCAAACTTAAAACCTATAAAATTATGTTTCATGTAATTAAAAAATGACATAAAAATGCATTCTAGCACATTTCTACTTAATTGTTTTTATTTATACTCCAGTTCCTTTTTCGCGGCTTAATAAGGAAAAAGGGAACCAGTTCCTGTTTCCTTATTCAAGCCGAATAAGGAACTGACATTTTCTTACATAAAAATAAATTAAACTGAACCAAATATATAATGAAAACCATTGTATTTGAATGTTGGATATTAAAAATAGTTATTGCATTACATTTCTACTTAGTTTTTTTAATGATAACCCAGTTCCTTTTTCGAGGCTGAATAAGGAAAAAGGAACCAGTTCCTGTTTCCTTATTAAAGCCGAATAAGGAACTGGCATTTTCTTACTTAAAAAATACATTAAAATGAACCAAAGAGTACTACATATCAATGAAAATCATTGCATATGTAGGTTGGATATTACAAATATTTATTGCATTACATTTTTAATTAGTTTTATTTAATGATAACCCAGTTCCTTTTTCGCGGCTGAATAAGGAAACAGGAACCAGTTCCTGTTTCCTTATTCAAGCCGAATAAGGAACTGGCATTTTCTTACTTAAAAAATAAATTAAAATGAACCAAAGAGTACTACATATCAAAGAAAATCATTGTATATGTAGGATGGATATTAAAAATATTAATTGCATTACATTTCTACTTAGTTTTATTTCATGGTAACCCAGTTCCTTTTTCGCGGCTGAATAAGGAAACAGGAACCAGTTCCTGTTTCCTTATTCAAGTTGAATAAGGAACTGGCATTTTCTTACATAAAAATAAATTAAAATGAACCAAAGTGTACATCATATCAATGAAAATCATTGTATATGTAGGTTGGATATTAAAAATATTTATTACATTACATTTTTAATTAGTTTTATTTAATGATAACCCAGTTCCTTTTTCGCGGCTGAATAAGGAAACAGGAACCAGTTCCTGTTTCCTTATTCAAGCCGAATAAGGAACTGGCATTTTCTTACATAAAAATAAATTAAAATGAACCAAAGTGTACCACATATAAATGAAAATCATTGTATATGTAGGTTGGATAAAAAAAATATTTAATACATTACATTTTTAATTAGTTTTATTTAATGATAACCCAGTTCCTTTTTCGCGGCTGAATAAGGAAACAGGAACCAGTTCCTGTTTCCTTATTCAAGCCGAATAAGGAACTGGCATTTTCTTACTTAAAAAATACATTAAAATGAACCAAAGAGTACTACATATCAATGAAAATCATTGTATATGTAGGTTGGATATTAAAAATATTAATTGCATTACATTTCTACTTAGTTTTATTTCATGGTAACCCAGTTCCTTTTTCGCGGCTGAATAAGGAAACGGGAACCAGTTCCTGTTTCCTTATTCAAGCCGAATAAGGAACTGGCATTTTCTTAAATAAAAATACATTAAGATGAACCAAAGTGTTCCACATATAAATGAAAATCATTGTATATGTAGGTTGGATACTAAACATATTTATTACATTACATTTTTAATTTGTTTTATTTAATGATAACCCAGTTCCTTTTTCGCGGCTGAATAAGGAAACAGGAACCAGTTCCTGTTTCCTTATTCAAGCCGAATAAGGAACTGGCATTTTCTTACTTAAAAAATAAATTAAAATGAACCAAAGAGTACTACATATAAATGAAAATCATTGTACATGTAGGTTGGATATTAAAAATATTAATTGCATTACATTTCTACTTAGTTTTATTTCATGGTAACCCAGTTCCTTTTTCGCGGCTGAATAAGGAAACGGGAACCAGTTCCTGTTTCCTTATTCAAGTTGAATAAGGAACTGGCATTTTCTTACATAAAAATAAATTAAAATGAACCAAAGTGTACATCATATAAATGAAAATCATTGTATATGTAGGTTGGATACTAAAAATATGTATTACATTACATTTTTAATTAGTTTTATTTAATGATAACCCAGTTCCTTTTTCTCGGCTGAATAAGGAAACAGGACCAGTTCCTGTTTCCTTATTCAAGCCGACTAAGGAACTGGCATTTTCTTACATAAAAAATATATTAAAAGGTCGCCGGATGTACCGTTGGCCTGCACGAGCGAGAAAACGCGTTTTCGGACTTAGAAAATCTATGAAGAAAACACGCAATTACAGCGCGTATGCGCATAGGTTTTTGATTTGAAAAAATAATAATAAAATGTTGGGGCATCTCGATGAAACTTTCCAGTCTACTAGAGGCACATCGGCCGCTGCTTCCGGTGCAGTATCGCCGTTAAAATATATAGTAGAAATGTGACAGAACACAGCCATATTGCATAGATAAGCTTAATAACACACACAACCTCTAAAAATTTAATATCCGAAAGTGTTGGTCCGAAATAAAGGCTACCGAATAAGGAACTGTGGCCAGTTCCTGATTCGGAGGCCTTAATTTCGGACGATTAAATTCGGATCATGGACTTCTAGCATAGCGCAGCTTTATATTCGTTATTATTGGCTATGTTCAATGTTAGTTTTTTTATGTTTTGATCTCTGATATAGTCTTAAATTGTTATCTGACCATAACTTTTGCTCAAGATTATCCGATAGCTGAATACTAGACATGTCTTAGATATCTCATTCTGTTCTTATACGTAAACAGTTACGAAGGGATATGATTTAGGATGCACTGCGATTTCAACCTGTCACCATAACGGCGATACTGCACCGGAAGCAGCGGCCGATGTGCCTCTAGTAGACTGGAAAGTTTCATCGAGATGCCCCAACATTTTAATATTTTTTCAAATCAAAAACCTATGCGCATACGCGCTGTAATTGCGTGTTTTCTTCATAGATTTTCTAAGTCCGAAAACGCGTTTTCTCGCTCGTGCAGGCCAACGGTACATCCGGCGACCTTTTAATATATTTTTTATGTAAGAAAATGCCAGTTCCTTAGTCGGCTTGAATAAGGAAACAGGAACTGGTCCTGTTTCCTTATTCAGCCGAGAAAAAGGAACTGGGTTATCATTAAATAAAACTAATTAAAAATGTAATGTAATACATATTTTTAGTATCCAACCTACATATACAATGATTTTCATTTATATGATGTACACTTTGGTTCATTTTAATTTATTTTTATGTAAGAAAATGCCAGTTCCTTATTCAACTTGAATAAGGAAACAGGAACTGGTTCCCGTTTCCTTATTCAGCCGCGAAAAAGGAACTGGGTTACCATGAAATAAAACTAAGTAGAAATGTAATGCAATTAATATTTTTAATATCCAACCTACATGTACAATGATTTTCATTTATATGTAGTACTCTTTGGTTCATTTTAATTTATTTTTTAAGTAAGAAAATGCCAGTTCCTTATTCGGCTTGAATAAGGAAACAGGAACTGGTTCCTGTTTCCTTATTCAGCCGCGAAAAAGGAACTGGGTTATCATTAAATAAAACAAATTAAAAATGTAATGTAATAAATATGTTTAGTATCCAACCTACATATACAATGATTTTCATTTATATGTGGAACACTTTGGTTCATCTTAATGTATTTTTATTTAAGAAAATGCCAGTTCCTTATTCGGCTTGAATAAGGAAACAGGAACTGGTTCCCGTTTCCTTATTCAGCCGCGAAAAAGGAACTGGGTTACCATGAAATAAAACTAAGTAGAAATGTAATGCAATTAATATTTTTAATATCCAACCTACATATACAATGATTTTCATTGATATGTAGTACTCTTTGGTTCATTTTAATGTATTTTTTAAGTAAGAAAATGCCAGTTCCTTATTCGGCTTGAATAAGGAAACAGGAACTGGTTCCTGTTTCCTTATTCAGCCGCGAAAAAGGAACTGGGTTATCATTAAATAAAACTAATTAAAAATGTAATGTAATAAATATTTTTAATATCCAACCTACATATACAATGATTTTCATTGATATGATGTACACTTTGGTTCATTTTAATTTATTTTTATGTAAGAAAATGCCAGTTCCTTATTCGGCTTGAATAAGGAAACAGGAACTGGTTCCTGTTGCCTTATTCAGCCGCGAAAAAGGAACTGGGTTATCATTAAATAAAACTAATTAAAAATGTAATGTATTAAATATTTTTAGTATCCAACCTACATATACAATGATTTTCATTTATATGTGGTACACTTTGGTTCATTTTATTTTATTTTTATGTAAGAAAATGCCAGTTCCTTATTCGGCTTGAATAAGGAAACAGGAACTGGTTCCTGTTTCCTTATTCAGCCGCGAAAAAGGAACTGGGTTATCATTAAATAAAACTAATTAAAAATGTAATGCAATAAATATTTGTAATATCCAACCTACATATGCAATGATTTTCATTGATATGTAGTACTCTTTGGTTCATTTTAATGTATTTTTTAAGTAAGAAAATGCCAGTTCCTTATTCGGCTTTAATAAGGAAACAGGAACTGGTTCCTTTTTCCTTATTCAGCCTCGAAAAAGGAACTGGGTTATCATTAAAAAAAACTAAGTAGAAATGTAATGCAATAACTATTTTTAATATCCAACATTCAAATACAATGGTTTTCATTATATATTTGGTTCAGTTTAATTTATTTTTATGTAAGAAAATGTCAGTTCCTTATTCGGCTTGAATAAGGAAACAGGAACTGGTTCCCTTTTTCCTTATTAAGCCGCGAAAAAGGAACTGGAGTATAAATAAAAACAATTAAGTAGAAATGTGCTAGAATGCATTTTTATGTCATTTTTTAATTACATGAAACATAATTTTATAGGTTTTAAGTTTGGTTGATGTGAAGTTAATATTCAAAGTAGAATATGCCAGTTCGGTTTGAACAAGAAATCCTATTCAAGCGCGTAGAAGAAACATGAACATTTATCGTAATACATAAAGTAAATGTATTCGAGTTACTTTAAAATTCTACTTGTCAATTAGATGTATCTTTCGTATTAATAGGGTACTATTAGGTCATTTAGTTACAAAGCAACAGTTGCTTATTCGGTTTAAATAAGGAACAAGGAACTAGTCCATAGGGCACAGATGCCCCCTCATTCCACTTTTGTCTGAAAACTCCACTTTGACCTTTGACCTCTAAGTGTGACCTTTAGATTTGAGGTAGGGAGATGGGTGTTACACGCGACACGTCGTCTTATGATGGTTACCATTTGTGCCAAGTTATTTCAAAATCCATCAATAAATGGCCAAGTTATAGGAAATACAAGAATTTTTGTCTCAAAACTCCACTTTGACCTTTGACCTCTAAGTGTGACCTTGACCTTTGAGGTAGGGAGACGGGTGTTACACGCGACAAGTCGCCTTATGATGGTTGACATTTGTGCCAAGTTATTTCAAAATCCATCAATAAATGACAAAGTTATAGCAAAGACAAGAATGCTTCGGATAGACGGACAGACGCACAGACGGACAGTACGACTGCTATATGCCGCCTTCTTCGAAGGGGGGGGGGGGGGGGCATAAAAAGCTTATATCAAATATGTTTAGCTTGAATAAGGAATAAGGAACCAGTTCCTGTTTCCTTATTCGAATCAGGAAACAGGAACTAGGAACAAGGAACCAACTTACTCTCCATTATTTCCAAAAACGTTTTTATATACAACGTACGTTTCTTGCTGGAATCTATGTCCAAAATTGGAAATTGTCAATTTACCAATTTGTGGATAGGACACAATAATGTAGTTTAACATTTCATAACATTTACAAACCGATATTGAAAGCATGTACGAATGCCATAATAACTATCGCAATGCGAAGCGTGAGATATACTAGCACAGCATGCAAATTTATGGATAGTTTCTTGAATATGTACAGCTTTGTGCATGTAAATGTGTAGGATTGTTACGAAGGCATACATTATGAATTGATTAGGTAAGTTTGTTTGCCTTATAAATCTTTACCTGCTGAAGTGCATTTATGGTTGTCACAAGAATTTATCAGCGTAGCACATTTGTTTATACATGATTGTTATAGTTATATCTAGGATTTAGCTTATAGAGAAGCATTGATATTAATATACGAGGCGTTTCTTGGGAAAACCGGGCTTAATGCATGTGCGTAAAGTGTCGTCCCGGATTAGCCTGTGCAGTCCGCACAGGCTAATCCAGGACGGCACTTTCCGCCTACAGTGGATTTATGTTTAGAAGAGACTTCCTAAAAACAGAAAATACTATAAAAGCAGAAAGTGCCGTCCTAGATTTGCCTGTGTGGACTGCACCGGCTAATCCGAGACGACACTTTACGCACATATATTAAGCCCGGTTTTCCCACGACACGCTTCATACATTTTTGGCATATCATATGAAGTTATGGGTAATTGCCTTTGCTATCCATGCATGTAATATCCGTTAAACATTTAAATGAAGTTATTTATATTAAGCGATAATAAATTCATGCCCATTTACCCTAGAAGTTAAATATATTTACAAAAAAGGATTTTTAGCATCGGCTATGAGTCTGTGGCTTAAGAAGTGTTGCGGATGCGATGTAAAGTGTCGGTTTTAGTGTGAGGAGCTTTCATTTAACAATAGTCGGTGGTATATATACAGGGACATGCCTTGGCAAACTTGTATACCTTTATATATTTAGTAATTATTGTAAATATCAAAAGCACATTTATCGAATAAGCTGCTATTATCGCAGGCATTTCACTCATCCATACGGACACAATGTTATAACTTTTATGCGTAAGATCATTTTGATCTCGTTTTTTCAAAATGTTTTCCACAAGTTTTAGTACATTTCAATACCATGTGAGCTTTAAAATTTATATACGCACGTGCGTACAGAAATATACCTAACAAACAAGTTGCGCTCCTGACCTAGTGTATGTGAGCTTATGAAGAGTAGGTGAGCGGATAGCCTATGGGTATCCAGATAAGAAATGATGTATGAGGCGATAAGACTTCATATGTGAGGTGACAAACCCATGCGGACAGACGGGTAATTATAGAGACGTATATACAGTTATTTGTATTTACAAATGAAGCGATGAGTATTTCATTTGTATGCATAATTATTCGCTATTTACATATCAGCTGATGAGTATTCACATTGAAAGAGATGATTATTCAAATTTGATGCATATTCACTTTCTGTGGGGATTATCTGCTTATAAATGCGAACTTATTTTGACTTAATTATGCTTGTTTGGAATTTTCGCCGTTTTTAACAGTATTTCAGTCATATCACGGCGGTCAGTTAACCTACTCACACTTTTCCTGGGCAAGCTTAGTCGATCTAAGCGGTTTACCAGTACTAAGT